>PVJC01004582.1:0-63091 GCA_004026665.1 Murina feae | reverse complement strand
CTGCACAACTGGGAAGGCCAAAGTACTAAACAGCACAGCTCTGCTTACAAGTCATTGGAGATGAGGAGTCTGTGTAATTAACACTTGCTATTTCCATTATTCAAATGACCCTCAGCATCATTCCCTCTATTCCTGAGACAACACTCTGACTCTTGCCTATTCCTGGCTGGTGCTGGGAAGACTCCCCAGCTAGTGATGGCGCCTTCCAGCTCCCAGGGTCACACCTGTGGAGAGCAGTGTGTTCTCTGCTGTGTCTTGAACATGAAGTCAGCCTATTGAGGCTTCTCAGTTCATTGGGGATAAGCAAGAAACGTTTCCACTTTTTCCTGCAACTTCCTTCACTTCATGCTGACACCTCACCTCTCTATGGGGACAGAAGCTCTCTTAATCATATTCCAGCCCCATTTCATAGAGTTGCCTGATATTTTCTGTTACTAAAGATTATTTTTGGTTTTGAAGATTCCTTCTTATTTATTTTTAACCTTTACTAGCATATCAATTCAAAGTTCTTTGCCCCATACTCCCTTTCCCTTCAGGGTGGACTGATGCTTTCATGACTAACAGAGTCTTCTCTCAACACCTCCTCTCTGGGCCAGCTCCTCTGGTGCAGGAAGAGGAAGGAGAAAGGGGAAAGGGCAGAGTTCTGTCTCCCTGACTGGCGGAGGTGGCAAATTACCTGGCTGATAACAACCGTCCCTGCTGCTCATCCTGAATGGCTTTTTCAACTCTTAGTGACCTGTTATGAGCTAAACTGTACCAACACCCAACTCCCCAATTTATATATGCTGAAATCCTAACACCCCAGAACCTCAAAATTTAACTGAATTTAGAGCTAGAACCTTTAAAAAACTGCTTAAGCTCGAATGAGGTTCTATGAGTAGGCCTTCTTCCATTATGACTTTATTGTCCTTATAAGAAGAGATTAGAACAGAGAAAACATACAAACAGGTCAAGGGGCAACCATGAGAGAACACAGGTTTTCTTAAATAAATACAGGCAAGCTGCTCTTAAAAATTATAGATGAAGGAACTAGAAGAACCGAGAGAATGTTTGAAAAAGAAGAATAAAGTTGGAGGAATCACACTACCTGCCTTTAGGACTTATTATAAATGATACAAGAGGCAGTGTGGTATTGGTGAAGAGTTAGATATGTTAGATCAATGAAACAGACCCACGCAAATATAACCAATTGGATTTTTTAAAATAAACCTTTATTGTTCAGATTATTACAGATGTTCCTCTTTTTTTAACCCCCAAAGCTTCCCTCCACCTGTTCCCCCCACCGCACCCCGTGCCCTTACCCCCACCACTGTCTTCATACATAGATGTAAGATTTTTGTCCAGTCTCTTCCCATACCCCTTTTCCCCCTTCCCCCTGAGAATTGTCAGTCCATTCCCTTTCTATGCCTTTACTTCTATTCTATTCATCAGTTTATTCTGTTCATCAGATATTTCTATTGACTTAATTGTTATAATCACTGGTTGATAGATATGTATTTGTTGTTCATAATTTTTATTTTTACCTTTTTCTTCTTCTTCCTCTTCTTAAAGAATGCCCTTCAGCATTTCAAATAATCCTGGTTTGGTGGTGATGAACTCCTTTAGCTTTTTCTTGTCTGTGAAGCTCTTTATCTGACGATCAATTTTACATGATAGCTTTGCAGGTAGAGGAATCTTGGTTGTAGGTTCTTGCTATTCATCACTTTGAATATTTCTTGCCTCTCCCTTCTGGCCTGCATGGTTTCTGTTGAGAAATCAGCTGACAGTAGGATGGGTACTCCCTTGTAGGTAACTAACTATTTTTCTCTTGCTGCTTTTAAGATTCTCTCTTTGTCTTTTGCCCTTGACATTTTAATTATGATGTGTCTTGGTGTGTTCCTCCTTGGATTCCTTTTGTTTTGAGGTTCTCTGCACTTCCTGGGCTTGTAAGTCTATTTATTTCACCAGGTAGGGGAAGTTTTCTGTCATTATTTCTTCAAATAGGTTTTCAATCTCTTGCTCTCTCTCTTCTTCTGGCACCCCTATAATTCTGATGTTGGTACGCTTGAAGTTGTCCCAGAGGCTCCTTACACTATCTTCACACTTCTGGATTATTTTTTTCTTTTTTCTTTTCCAGTTGGGTGCTTTTTGCTTCTTTGTATTTCAAATCTTTGACTTGATTCTTGCGAACCTCTAGTCTGCTGTTGGATCTCTATATGATCTTTATTTCAGTCAGTGTATGCTTAATTTCTAGTTGGTCCTTTTTCATATCCTCGAGGGTCTCACTAGATTTATTGAGGGTATCAATAAATTTATCGGCAATTTCTAGAAAATTCTTGAAAAACTTTAAACCGTGGTTTTGAACTCTATATCCAGTCGTTTGCTTTTCTCCATTTCTGTCATTTGTGGTCTGCTTCTTTGTCTTCACATTTTGGCTGCTTCCCTGTATTGATAGAGCGGCTTTCTGTGCTAGGTGTCCTATAAGGTCCAGTGATTCAACCTCCCTAATCAGCTGGTGTGGACATTCTTGGTGTACGCCTTTGAGGGCTGGTTGCACAGTCTTGTAGTTAAGTCTTGATTGCTGTTGGAATCACTGGGAAGAAATGATCTCTAGGCCTTTCTCCTCGTTGTTTAGGGTTTGGAATTTTTGGAGTTCGCTGTCCTAGCTGCAGTCTGTCAGGTTAGGCTGCAGGCAGACAGGCGCACAGCTTGGGTGGGGTTGTAAATTGGGTGGGGTGGGGTCTCCGAATCACTGGAGTGGAGCAACCAGTGATGGCTGCCCCTCAGCATCTCTCAGTTTTTGTGTCTCGACGCCCTGGCGTCTGTGCGCCCCTGAATCCTTGAGTCTCGGAGCTCCAAGTCAGTGATCACTGCAAACAGGTCTGCTGGAATGCCAATCGTCTTCTGCCCCATTGTCAGACAGCCCACAATGAGTTCAGTGCGACCCTGTAGCTTGTAATCCCCTTCCAAGCCGCGGACCCATGTGCAGCCACCGCCACCGTTTCGCCCATGCCACCACTCTTTCACGCACATCCATACCTCTCAGTTTTGGCGCTGAGAATGTATACTCAGTCTCAATGCACTCCTTCTCTTGCCTTCTAGTTGTAAAGCTTCCACTCCCTTGGTTCTGGATGAAAGCCATTTAGCTTTATAGTTGTATTTTTTACTGTGGTTGAGAGAGGCTGCACATTTAGGTATTTGCTTTATGCTGCCATCTTGGTTCCTCCAGAACCAATTGTATTTTGACAAATGTGAAATCAGGTCAATGGAGATAGTCATTTCATTGAATGGTTTTGTAACAGCTTGGAATACTTATGAAAAAATGAATCTCAACCTCGCACCCTGTACAAAAATTAACTCAAAATAAATGCTAGATGTAAAAGTAGATGTAAAGGTAGCTACTGAGTGTCTATTCACACACAGTTCCACGCTGACTCCGTGGGAACACCCTTGTTCTCCCTAGACAGTCTTTAAGAAGGCTGCTTGAGTTGCCCTTTCTCATTCTGCACTGGTTCTCTTCAGGAGCCCACCCTCACCTCCCATAGTATTTCAGATCAGCATCAGGAACCCCACTCCACCTAGCAGCTCACCACCGTTTACCATCTTGCTTCCCTCCCTTTGTCTTGAGTCCTTTTCTCCCTTAATCATCCAACTTCCACTTCCCTCTCCTTTCCATGCTTAGAAACTGCATTACTCCCAGGCTGCTCAATTTTCTCTAGCCTTTTATTTGTTTTTTAATCTTTTTCAAGAAGCTTTTCTTATTAAAAGAACTCTTTTTCCTGTCACCTCGTGGTATTTCCATGACTTTTCCTTCTATTATTTTTTAAATATATTTTACTGATTTTTTTTACAGAGAGGAAGGGAGAGGGATAGAGAGTTAGAAACATTGATGAGAGAGAAACATCTATCAGATGTCTCCTGCACACTCCCCACTTCTGCAAGCACTGTAACACTTTCACATCCAAATAAAAGGGGAGTCAACCCTAGCAGGTTTGGCTCAGTGATAGAGCATCGTTGGCCTGCGGTCTAAAGGGTCCTGGGTTTGATTTTGGTCAAGGGCACAAACTTTGGTTGTAGGCTCGGTCCCCCACATGCCGGATGCAACCAACCAATGTGTCTTTCTCACACCGATGTTTCTTTCTGTGGGTCTCTCCCCCTCTCTTCCACACTCTCTAAAAGTCAGTGGAAAATATCTCGGGTAAAGATTAACAAAAATAAAAATAAATAAAAATGGGAGCCAGTGGAAGTCAACATTGAGAGACTTGACTATTGATTTTACTGGAAATCAAATTCCAAGGGAGAGACCTTGGAGTCCTGGAACTGAAGGAACCAGTGGAGACAAAGCTCAGTTCTAGGTTCTGATGCAAAAACCAGACGTTCAGGCTCAGATGATGTTCCCTCTGGAGCTACTCTTTTTTCTTACAGTTTCCCCCAAGCTCCTAAAGCCTTTGAGACCCCAAATTACTCTTTGGAAGTCAGGATTCATGATTCAAAAACAGAAAAGGGTTTTTCAGGATCCTTCTGAAACCTCCTCCTCTCTTTCCGCCCCTGAGCCTTTTGAACTTCTCTCTAGTTTACTAGTAGCGAGTGGAACATTCCCCAAACAGGAAAATGTGCCATGAGACCTTGTTAGAACATCTTTCCTTTTCATGTATTTATACGTAGATCATTCAGTTTGAGAAGTCCCAGCTGAAGGGTTAGAAAGCAGTGTTGCTGCCACATCAAATTTTCACGCATAAAATCTTCAGAGCACTTCCTATCAATAGGAAGAATTACAAAGAAAATGTCATCACCTCTGATTTGGCCCATCAGCAGGCCTATAGTGGTTGTATGAGAGGGGAAGTGAGAGAACCCATATTGACTGCAGCTGCCTCCATTTACCCAATCGACACCGAATACCTTGGAACCAGAGTGTGCCCCTCAGGCGGAGGCATGGCCAGATGCAGCTGTGTGCCAGCAGGAGCCCCTGGTGGTGGTGGTGGGGGGGGGGGTGCTGTAGAAACCAGGGAGAAACTGAAGACTCCGGGCCTCATGTTCTGTGCTTTTCAATATTTAGGCATGTGCCATGTGAATAGGAAACAGGAAAATGCCAATTGCATTCCTCTCCCTGATTTTACATCATAGTTTTACACAAACACACACAGAGGTCAATCCTCTCAACCTTGATAAGAGATTAAACCAAGACCAACATTTCTGTTTGATACCCACAAATGAAAGCATTGTTACCTGCCCAGCAGCCCAGTGAGGAAGCTGATTTTAAAGGACAGAAATGTTAGCCCGAGACACCTGTGTAGGAAAGCAAGGACAGCAACTGTCCAGCTACCAGTAAACTTCAACTGGACAGGAAACCTTAAGTGAAAAAAGTAAAGGCTGGTTTTTTTTTTCAAGATTTTAAGATATCTTCTCCACATTTTGGGGAGAAAAGAATTACTGTGAAACAGAATGCATGCACAGAGAGGTGTGCAAAACATAAATGCACAGCATAATAAATACTATAAAACAAACATCCATGCAACCACCACCAAGCCCAGGAGCCAGAGCATTGCCGACATCCCGCAGGGACCTGACCTCTCAGATATGAGGGGCCCAGTGCTGGACCTCTTTTTTAAGTTTGGGACTAACAGCCTCCAGGGGTTCCCAACTTTGACCTTTTCCTTCCTCTCTGTAGTTCATCTACTAAACGTTTATGAAGTCATTGCTCATAATATCTGTGTTCACTGAATTAGTGCCTCATTTAAGTATTTGAGGGTTTCAAGCAAGATAAAGAAAAATGACCAAGAAAATGGTTTCTCGTGCATGGAAAACATTAGCATATTCTTTTCCAAAACACCAGGTGTGTGGACCCTGCTTCAGCCAGAACACTGGGATGTCCAGCCAGATCTCCCTTCACAAGGGGACTGTGCCTGGAACATATATTTGCAGTTTCAGCAAAAGCAGCGCAACCTACTTCTGTCTATTAAAGTTTTCCCACCTCAAAGGCGGCAATAAAACCAGAAAATATATAATATAGATGTTTTAAAATTTAGAAGCTTAATTAATGTTCTGACCTACAACATAAGATGTGCAATCTCTTTAGAACTGAGTTTTGAGGACAAATATTGTCATAAGGAGGTAAATTAATATCTAATTCTAGGCAGAGAATGACGGTAAAAGAAAGTTCCAGCGGCTCTCGAGCAAAGCCCTGTTATCTCTATTTCTGTATTCTCCTTTGCTGCCTAAACAGTGCCTTATGAGCGGCAGCTATTCTATAAATGCTTGTTGTTTTGAAGGCATTTGTACATGAATAATTTCAGAAAAAGAAAACAGAATCATGCTTGTTAGTTTTGATGTGTATTCGTGGCTTGTTACTTATACTCCAAATGTAGAGGAAATAAAGCTTGGGATTTCAAAAAGAATTATTATGCATAATATACAACTCAGGAATACAAGGAAGCGTCTCAGGAAGGCACTTTTGTTTCTAGTCTTACTTTTCACTTTAGTTCCCTTCCGTTGGTGTGGAGTGCAGTATTGAGGCAAGATTCAGGAAGAGTTAAAAGACAGGAGAAAACATTAAAAAAAAAAAAAAAAAAAGCAGAGGCAATCTCTTTGTTCCTGTTCTTCCCGCTTTGAAGTGATCAGGGCCAACTCAAGGCAGAGCCTGATTTCTTTCACAGCGCCACCTAGTGGCCCAGACTGTGAACTTTTAAAAAATTTTGCTAGAGGTTGAAAAATTGGAAATGCCAAAGCTGTGAACAGATTTGACAAATCATTATTTATATTTATGGGGGAGTGCTAATGTCAACTGACAAGCTCCTTGGATATATTTTATTTCAAAGAGTACATCTACTATGCATAATGGCTTATCTTCGCCTCTGCACAGAGTCGTCTGATGAGTCTACGCCGTAGAGTCTGGTGAGGAAGCACCAGCCCTGCCCACACCTGCCCACTCTCCAGAAGTTTATAATGAATCAAACCCTGACTATGCCCAAGAGAGGTCTGGAGAGGAAGCTAGAGGGCAGCCTTCTGGTGAGCACCCTAATCTTTTGTTTAAAGGAGCGTGTTTGAATAAAGTTAAGAACCTGGTTTCAACTTTTCTCCCAAGTTAAGATAGAGCAAAAGTTGTAGACTGTGGCTTTTTCCTTAACCAAGATTTTTATTTGTCTGCACGTTGCTGAAAATGAGACATAGCAGCCACTCTCTTTTAACATACAAAGGTCTCCTGCCAGACACAGGTGCCAAGATTCCAAGAGGGATATGGGAAGAAAAGAAGAGGAAATTATGAACAATGATACCCATACTTGTTTCCAGACATAGCCTTAAAAACATACAGCCCTTGAGAGGAGAGCTGTGGAAAGATCTGAGTCTGTTTCCTGTTCACATTGCACATCCCTAGTCATCATTTGGCAAAAATCAGCAACTTCCTGCTTCCTGGCATGAGAACTGACTAAGCAACTAAATGTAAGTGGACTGTAAGTAGGCATACGCTGTGGATGTAGGCCAGCGATGGACCAGTTCCAAGTTGGTTAGGGGCGTGGTGATACGTGGTCGATGACTGGGTGGGAAACTGGGCCAGGTAACCTCTGAGAACCCCATGATTGAATGGCTTTGATTCCTACACTCCCTTCACTTGGATCATACATGAATAGAAATAATCTTCCTAATATTCTAGGTAAACTGAGACCATGTGAGAGTGCTAGCATGAATTAATAACATGAGGTGTTATAAACGCAAGAATGAAAAGAAGCAGGCAGAGAAAATGAGAAGTGTGAGAGTTCATGTTAGAGACGTGTGTGTGTGTGTGTGTGTGTGTGTACATATGTTCACATCAAATTAAATTGCAAAAGAAACAATCACTTTCCTTTTCTTGAACTTCGACAGCTAGACCTTCACCCCTGCTTAAAGTTCAGTGTTTGTACTGCAGCCTGGCAGAACTGAGACACTAGCTGGAAAACCCCAGCAGGGCTTGTAGAGGCATCGGTTGCAGGGCTATCAGGGGGAGGTTCCAAGTACCTGTTTTGGTTAAAGGGATTGAGAAGAGTCGCTGAAGAAGCCTGTTTTCTGAAGTTCTCAAGAGTACAATCACATCGGCAGGGAGAGTGTCTCTGTTTTTCTCAAGAAACCCAGACGCGTCGTATGATACCTGCAATATGAACAGCAAATGACGAGTTAGTCAACACTGCCTACCATTGGTGACACAGGCGAACTGTCTGAGGTCAGTCACCAATCAACCTCTGTGTAGAATGAATCTTGGCACAGCCATGCTCTTAAATCCAGCCCATCATGAGGGGAAATGTTGACATTTTTGACAGGCCAGTTTATCTTAACTTCTTGTTCAGTTGCTCTTTGAAGAATCAAATCAATATCACATCAGAATAATTATTAAAACCTTCTGGGCATTCTGAGGGGAGGGGACCTTTGGGAGTGGAGTAGGTTATAGGGGGGATAAAAGGTGATGGGGGGAAAATAAAAAGAAGAAAAAAGCATATTGTGCACTAACTATATGTGAGGCATCCATCCTTTGAGGCAAACACTCATTATCTCCATTTTATTGGCGGGCAAACAGAGGCTTAGAGAGAAGCTGAGTAATGTGCTTATGGTCACACATTCCAAGCGGTGGGTGGGCATCCAAACCCAGACCATTTGGTGCCAGGCTCACAACCACTAGACTCTGAGTGCTTTCTGAGGTACTGCTCTCAGCATCTGGGTGATTGCTCAGGGATGCTGAGCAGTTCTCAGTTCTCAGGAAAAAGGGATCCAAGACAGAGAAATATTAAGGAACATTCCAGAGAAATGTTAGTGGTAAAAGAATTCAGGAAAGGACACTACCCAGAAAGCAAAGGACCCTTTTCTCCCTTAAAATCAAGAAGAGGGCAAAAGGGGGAGGGAAGGGGGTGGGTAAGAAAAGGTGAAGAAGGACAGTGAGATGCAAAGTGAGGAAGAAGACAGGAACGGGGAGCGGATATGAATGAGGGAGGGAGGATCAGGGCAGATGTGGGTATCTCAGATGTGAAGGACGTAATAAGCAGACATCAATGCAAATGTAAACGAAATATTTAAGAGCAAACACTGGATTACACTTTCTACCAAAGATCCAAAGTAGAGACCATCATGTACTGCGTACAGAGAAAAACAATCCCCTTTGCCTGTGAAGGGGTTCAGAACAAGTCACCCCAAAATATGCCATTCCCACATGATTATTTTGAGCTAAAAGCAATCAAAACCAAGAAGAATCAGGAAAAACTCTCTACCGCCCTCTCAACTGCCTAAATTTACACTGGAAAGGGCCTGCACCAGGAAGAGAGCTAGTGCAGACATTTTTACCTAAGCAACTGACCTGCGGAACAGGGCAAACTTTTGTTTTTCACACACCTCCTCCGCCTTCCCTGAATGACCCTCCTTCCCTGTGCAGGGACAGACCCCTACTCCTTTGCTTAGCTCAGGATGTCATATAAGCTGCAGTTGCCTGGCTAGCCTCTGGGCCTTATATTCTTTTGGGACTCTGTACATAAGTAACTAAATTTGTTTTCTCAGGTTAATTACAGGGGTGGGGAACATCTGGCCGTGGGCCACATAAGGCCCGGGAAATCATCTGGTCTGGCCCTCCCAAGGCATTAGGGGTGAGTTAATTAAATGTCTGACCAAATATAGCAGGCTCATTTTTAAGTTGATAATTTGTATGGCCCATGAATGATGTTATAAAGATCAGATGGTGCATAGCAGAATAAAGGTTCCCTACCCCTGTATTAATGTATCTTATATCAATTTAAAGAACCTAGAAAAAGAGAAAGCTTATCTGCTCTTTCACTTGTACTAGATTGCCTTTCAATTAGCCTTCAGTCTGGCAAAATTTATTTTAATGTCATGATATGAATTTGAGAAATAATTTCAATAAAACTCAAATCAACAAAATAATCCAAAATGCCCTTTATTGAAGTCCTATCTATTTTCCTGGCCCAGGGCCTCAGCAGATCCCACCAGAACCAATTAGCCACAATGCCACTGGCTCCTTTGAAGGAACTTGCACAATGAGTTCTAGGCTGTGGGACTAGAGGATTTCCTGAATTAGTCGCTCATCTACTTCAGGAACTCGAAATTGAGACTGAAGTAAAATGTATGAAAAGTAGACATTTTGTTTAATGTTGTGAAAGCTTAACATCTGGATGATGAAAAAAAATTTTTTCCTTTTCATCTAGACATTTTGGGTGCCCTGTGGCCACACACTTGAGGTGCTACACGTGGGGCCCCATGGTGATACTAATCTTCCTCTGCTACCTACACGTCTCCAAACGACCTCTCAATGTGAACATTCACCGCCAAACACCACGAAAACTATCACACGTTTCCTCTCTGAAGAGCTGTCACTTCCAAACCCCGGGTGAGGAGCAGATGGCAGCTGGCCGGCCACCCCAGTGAGAAATTGCTTGCTTGCCAGGGGCAAGTTGGAGTGATCGGCACATGGAGAAAGCGTGGGCGCTGCGATTAGGTGTCCGGGAAGAGTTAAAAGGAGACAGAAGTCTGCAAGCAATTTCCTGAGTGGCGCAGGCGGGGAGATACGGACACTTTCCCCGTGTCAGTTTCAGGATGAATCACTCGGCTCACCTTGCCCGCGTAGTGCCGGATGCCGAAGCTCAGCTCCACGCCCTTGGGCCTCCAGAAGTACGTGCAGCGTAGATTCGCCTCAAATTTATCTGTGGGTTTTCATGTTTGAAAGTTACAACGTGAATTGTTTCCTCCATCAAACAAAAACATGCCCGTTGCATGAGTGACCCAGAACAAGGATTTCAGAGGAGCCCACTATCATCCGTATGTACAAATGCAGTGGAGAGAGAGACCCTGGTGAAGCAGGCGCTCACAATATAACACTCGTTTAGTTGTTTCCTGCGGTCTTTTTGTTGTTGTTAATCCTCACCTGCGGACATTCTGTCCATTGATTTTCAGAATGAAAGGGAAGGGGAGAGACAGAGAAACATCAGTGGGAGGGAGACACATCTGTTAGTTGCCTCCCACACGCTCCCCAACAAAGGAGGCACACGCCCTTGACCGGAATTGAACCCGTGACCCTTCAGTGCACAGGCCAACGCTCTAACCACTGAGCAAACAGGCCAGGGCTTCACATTATCTTTGGTGTCAGGCCATACTCCCTAGTTCCTGTGTTGTGTTCTGAGAACTCCTCGTGTGGAGCATGGACAGTGATGACACCAGAAGCCCAGCCAATTAGTTCCTGAACCATGGAGCTATCCCATGGAAGCCAAATACTCATCCCGGCAACTTGTGACAATTTTATAGATAAAACAAAGCCAAGGAGGGTGACAATTTCAACTCCTAGAAGCGAATCTCTGCCACGAACCACTTTTCCATCTGGGGAAAAGACCTGAAACTTTGTTCTCCCTCGAGGATCACCTTTGCTATGGTGACTGAGAGCCGCCTTTGTGAGAGGAATGGTGTGAGGTACTACAGGGAAGTGAGGATTCGAGCTTGGCTGCCTCAAGCATCTCACAGTCTAAGTCAGGGCCAGGCTCGTGTGCAACACTGAGGACCTGAGGAGAGGAAGGAGGTCAAGAGGAACAGGGGTAGGAGGGCCTTTAGTGCCAGGAGGGCGTGTTTTATTGTCATGCCATAGAGAACACTAGCCTACAAAAGGTGGCTTTATAAGACTACATTAGGTAGATGTCCAGGATAGAGGGGGAGAGTAGGAGCCTGGACACCAGGAGACCAGAAGGGGCTTCTATACAAACTTGGGCTAGCGGTAGAGGGGTGTCCAGGTGGAGATGTGAGAGCAGGGTAAGAGATGGAAGGGAGGCAATATTGGTTGTGGAAAACAAGGGAAAAGAAGGTATAAAAACGATGTTGACACAGGGTCATGGTATTTCGTTTGCAGAAATAGGATAGTGAGGAGGGCTTGAGCGGTTTAAGATATTCCTTTAGGTCATTTGCCGGACATTTCAGTTTCTTAAAAGCACTCTCACAACTCGCCAGGTGGCTACAATACATAGGATAGGTCCCTTAAGCCACACTCATTGGCTGACGTGAGCCAGGTTCTCTTCTGAGTGTATATCCCTTTCCGAAAGGTACCTACCGACCAGGGTCTGATCCGTGGCCTGGGGAAACCGACTTTCTTCATCCAAAAGCGCCAGTAGTCCCAGGGGCTTCTGGAGGAACATATCCAAGAGTGGCCGGTTGTCCTCATACTCTACAGGGGCAGCATCAAGGCCCTCGTTCTGATATTCCACCTGGAAGGAAATGGGGTGTGACTCTTCAGCCCCAAACTGGCCGAAGCACCACCAGGCTGCCTTCGCGTGAACTTTCTATGTCCTGCAACGCTGAACACATGTGGAAAACAGGGTGTGCTTATGTTGGTAAAGGACCCTTCTGCATATAACACTGTTAAAGCTCTGGAGACACCTTCCCCATCAGGTTCACTGATTTCAGAGTTCACTATTTATTACCTGCTCAAGCGCAAAAACGTGCTGATTGAAGTAGTACTGGATTTGCTCATTGGCGATATTTATGCAGAGCTGCTCAAATGAATTTCTCCGGAAGTCCTCAAACCCAAAAATATCCAATATGCCCACATTCATACCGCCATCTGCACTGCTGCATGAGAGAGAATACAACCTTTCAGGGAAGGAAACATTCATCTCAGAGCACAGTGAGCATGTTACGTATGTGCCCGCGTATTTATCAATCCATGTACCTACTCCGGGACGTAGCATTCTGCCGCCTCTACGAAAGGAATAGTGTGTGTCTTAGACCATGCATTCCTTTAGTCTTTCAACAGTATTTCCAACGTGTTTAAAGCAGTAGGAGCTCCATAGAGAAAGAGACTAAAGAGGAACCACTCCAAATGGGTGGGAGCTGCGCTCATTCATTCTTTCTCCTCCCCACCCGCAATCAAGGGAGTAGTGGTGATAATGTAAGATACTGTGCTTTAAAACTTTTCGTGAAATGTTTCAGTTGATTCTAATTATGAGAAGATTATTATCCTAATTTTACAGATTAGAAAACTGCCAACTAGAACATGCAGCCGATCAAGCTGTAGATCTTGGATGCCAATCCTGTTTGTCAAGTTCCAAGCCAAGTCTGTTCTCTTCAACACTACACTGTACTGGCTCTGTCAATCATCTACCTTTCAGGCACCACTACTCGGCCCTCCTGGATCCCAGTGCATTTTTAAAAGAAGACCTAAGAGCTTCGCTAAAGAAAACCCAAGTGAGGACCAAATGTTTTGTCCTGCAAATTCTCAGACACCGGGGTTGATGACAGCTCTTCCGAGGCCTCTGCTCCCTGGGGGAACTTGCCATATGTTTTTCTCTGGTTGCAGGAGTGTATTGATGCGATTTACAATCCAGCTGAAGAGCCTCCCATACAAGGCTTTAGACATGGCATCTCGGACATCCGAGGCCCTGTCAACAGTGTTGGCGCGGATGATGGTCTCTCCTCGGGTGACCACACAATGTGAAGTGAGGGCCTCCTGGAGCTCTTCGGGGCGGATGCAGAGGACAGAGGCAGCTGGAACAAAGGGTCAGGGTGACACTGGAGAATGAATCTATCCATCCATTCATTCATCCAGCCAGCATTTATTCAACATCTACTCTATCCTTGGCACTTCAAAGTCCAAGATAAACAAGACAGGTCCCTAACCCCAAGAAGCATCCAGATGACCCAGTATCTCCCACACTGTCCAGAAAGCTCTGAATGGTGTTAGATTTTAAAAAAATTGGGAGGAAGTAGCTTTGGTCAGGTAAGTTGGAGCGATTCTGGAGACTACAATATCCTCTTAGAAAGTCACAACACAAATTTGTATTTTACAGGCCATAAAAAGTGCTGTATTTTAACACAAAAGGTGTTCATTTGATTTAAATGAGGTTTTTGTAAACTCAGGATTCTCCTTTTGTACCACCATTATTACTTGTAAAAAACAAACAAACAAAAAACAATTACGTGTCTACTTTCTCCCCTGCTGATGTTGATTCAATGGCTTTAGAGTGGGGTCCAACCTCTCATATTATTTTCAAAAATTTTTTGATGATTTTCAAAAGCTGCCAGTGTCCAAAGTTACCTGCCATAAAATTCTTTTCTGCAGAACACCTATTTGAAGCTCGTGTTCTACAAGACACCTTTCAGGAAACACTGGTTAGTGAAAACACTCAGAGCTGGCGGAAGAACCAGCAGCAGCTGCACTATCTTCCATAGAGTCTTTAAAAACTACCAAAGTGAAAGAAAGATGTACTTTGGCAACAGAGTGCACAGGCATCCAATAATTACCATTTTTCAAAGCTTCAGCATTAGGCACCTCACTTTTATCAGTTTGATGTTGAGAAGAAATCGCTGCAAATTCAATGTTTCCAATATTCAAAATCCCAGCCAAAATTCTGTACACTGAATGCACCTCCTGAAAAAAAGACAAGACCCATATTTGAAGGTGATTACAATGAAACCAAGGACTGTGGTAGAAACTGCCAGCTGTCACCGAAATCTATCCTTTCCCTTTTCCTGGCACACAAAACAAATTTCTTTCTTTTTTTAAGTTGGTCTTTAAAGTTTGCTTTTATTTTACTTTTGTCTCTACAGGTTTTTGAGGCATGAATTCATTCATCTAAGAGGAAGAACAAATCCTCTGAAATTTCAAATAGAAAGAAAAGATTTGTTGGAAAGGAGGAAAGCGCTCCACATCCCAGAGTTCTATGTTGGTCAGTAAGAGCTGGATGGTTTTTGTTTTGTTTTGTTTTATTCACTGTATCAGTTATTTATTGCTACATAACACCACATGGGCACCCTTGTGCATGTTTCTGAGCATGTATTTTTAAAAAATGTTTATTATTATTTTTAAATCTTTATTGTGAGAGTATTACAGATATCCCTCTTTTTCCCCTTAAGGCCCGCTCCACCTGGTTCCTGCCCTGCCCCTTCACCACTCTATTATAAGTGTCCACAGGTAATGCAGATACACATGTAAGATCTTTGTTAAATCTCTTCCCACCCTCACCCCCTTCCCTCTGAAAATCATCAGTCTATTCCATTTCCATGCCTTTGATTCTATTTTATTCCCCAGTTTATTCTGTTCTTTAGATTTCTTATTTATTTTGATTTTTATATTCAATTGTTGATAGATATGTATTTATTGCCATTTTATTGTTCATTTTTAAAATCTTTTTCTTCTTCCTCTTCTTCTTCTTAAAGAATACCCTTCAACATTTCTTATAATACTGGTTTCGTGGTAATGAACTCCTTTAGCTTGTTCTTACCCATGAAACACTTTATCTGACCTTTAATTCTAAATGATAGCTTTAATTCTAAATTTACAGTAATCTTAGTTGTAGGTTCTTACTATTCATCACTTTGAATATTTCTTGCCAATCTCATCTCGCCTGCATAGTTTCTGTAGAGAAATCAGCTGACAGTCATATGGGCAATCCCCTGTAGGTAACTAATTGCTTTTCTCTTGCTGCTTTTAAGATTCTTCATCATTAGCCCTTGGCATTTTAATTATGATGTGTCTTGGTGTGGGCCTCTTTAGGTTCCTCTTGTTTTGGGATTCTCTGTGCTTCCTGGACTTATAAGTCTATTTCTTTAACCAGGTAAGGGAAGTTTTCTGTCATTATTTCTTCAAATAGGTTTTCAATATCTTGCCCCTTCTCTTCTCCTTCTGGCATACTCATAATTCGAATGTTGGTATGCTTGAAGTTATCCCAGTGACTCCTTACATTATTTTCAGATTTTGGGATTATTTTTCTCTTTTTGCTCTTCTGATTTGATGTTTCCTCAGATTTCAAATTGTTGATTTGATTCTCAGGATCCCCTAGTCTACTGTTGAGTCCCTGTATATTATTCTTTATTTCAGTTAGTGTATGCTTTATTTCTGACTGGTCCTTTTCCATGACTTTGGCATTCTAAGATCCTTAAAATTTTCACTAAGTCCCTGGAAGGTCTCATGAAGATCACTGAGTAACTTTACAACTGTGGTTTTGAACTCTGTATCCAACAGTTAGCTTTCTTCCATTTCTTTCAGTTGTGACATGTTTCTTTGACTCTGTATTTTGGCTGATTCTCTGTGTTTGTTTCTATGTATTGGGTAGAGCAGCTATGTCTCCTTGAGCTGGTAGAGTGGCCTTGTATAACTGGTGTCCTGTAGGCCCAGGGGCTCAGAACTCCCCATCAACTGAGCTGGGAAGTCTAGGTGAATCCCTTTGTGGGCTGTGAGCAGTCTTGTTGTGGTTGAGACTTAATTGCTGTCAGTGTCACTGGAGGAATTAACCTCTATGCCAATTGACTGTGAGGACTAGCTGTGACTACAGTGGGAGAGCTGCTGTGCAGGAAACACCCCTAAGGAGCACGACTTGCTTCAATAGGGCTTTGGTACTCACTGAATCTATCTTCCTTTTGCATGTGTTACTCGTGGATGTGTAGAATTGTAATCTGGTATGGTCTGAAGCTGTCTACCAGGTGCACTGGCTCTTGGGTCTCCAGGGAGGAGCAAAGTCAGCCACTGCCTGAGGCCACCCAGCAGGAGCTACAGAGAGATCTGTAGATTCTTCCTATTTGTATTGGGTTTGGAAGTGCCTAGGTAAGGTCCAGCTGTGAAGCAAGACAGGCTGGTGCTGGTTCCAGGTCTTGGGCCTTTTATTGATAGGTTTGGGGCATACTGACACCAGCCTTGGCTTGAGAGACTTTAGTAAAATCTGAAGCCTAAGCCAGAATAGGCCATTCACATGGAAAAGCTGCCTCAAACAGCTTGGAAAGGGCTGCAAATTGGATGGAGCAGGGTCTCATCAAATCACCAGAGCAGAGCAAACAGTGTGCTCCAAGTTGATGGGGACTCAGATATGGCTGCCAGTCATCCCTGGGTTGGGGAGATCTTGGCATAGGAACAATGATCCCTGCGAGCACCTCCATCTGGTAGAAAGCCACTCTTAGTTCCTGCCCTGATGCCAGACAATCCAGTTCCTCCCTGTATGTGCCTGGGTCCCCCAATGCCTCCTGGCACTGGAGATCAGAGGAAGTGAGTCTGAGTAAGTTCATTCCTGACCCTTTAAGGACACCTGGGTCTCTGGTAGCCTCAATCCCCTCTGGTTTTTATAGCCCAAAGTTATGGGGACTTCTCTTCCCAGCTGTGGGACCCTGTGTGGGGGGTCTGGTATGGAGCATGGACCCCTTGCTCTGCATAGCAGACTCTGTAGGGACTGTCTCCCTCTGGATTAAAAAAGCAGCCCACATGGGTGCCAGACCAGTCCATTCCACACCTCCACTCTCCTACCAGTCTCATTGTGCTTTCTTCTTTACTTCTCCAGTTGTAGGACTTCCATTCAGCCAACTTTCAGGCAATTCTGAATGATGGTTGTTTTATGTTCCATCTACAAACAAATTTCTTAACCTCCCTTGCAGTTAAGTATAACTGTGTAATTAAATTCTTAACAAAGGAGCAAGCACAATGATGTACTCCTCTAAAGAGCCAAAGTCTTATGGAAGCCAACATTTATTCAACATTACTCCTCCTTACTTTCTTTCCCATTATTGTTAGCAGGAACTCCCAACAACCCAGCTTCAACCAAGCCTTGAATTAGGATGCTTGAGACCAATGATTGCATGAAATGGAGTTCTGTAACTTGAACCTCTTACTGTGGAATACTATGAGAGAGAACTGATCTTTGTTCTTTAAGCTACTTTATCCATTTATCCTAACTAATACCAGCTTCCAAGTATGGTTATTTCTTCAAAATAAAAGAGGAAATGTTTCCTTGTCCTCTTTTGAATATAGCTCTTATGAAACAGTTGGCAGGGCACTAATGGTTAACTAGAACATTTTGAAGTTAAATGATGGAGTATATAGTTATGAAGAAGTCAGGAAATATTTTGAAAGACTCAATAGATCTGTGATATTGTGATTAATAAGAAGTATATAGTATTTGGTCTTCACACTGATTTCTTGGAAAAATCTTGGAATTTTTCTGAGTGATAAGGATGAGAGGCATGTCCTTTGTTATTCATAATAAGCTTCTTCCAACCACACCTGAGTCCATCCTAACGTGGTTGGAGGATGGGATCTTGTTTCCAGAGAAACTAACCTTGTGATGAAAGGATTTGAACTTTTAGCCAAACCCTTGACCTCTAGGAGGAAGTGAGAAGGACTGGAGATTGAGTTAATCACCAGTAGCAAGGATTTAACCAGTCATACCTATGTACTGGAACCTCCACTAAACACCCTCACTGATAAGGTTCAGAGCACTTATGGATCAATGAACATGTGAGAGTGGTGAGAAGAAGTGGCACTCCCTCTTCCCCTACCTGGCCCTATGCATCTCTTCCATTTGGCTGTTCCTGAGTTGTACCCTTTATAACAATAAGTAAATAGTAGTGGTGAGTAAATTGTTTTCCTGAGTTTTGTGAGTCCTTCTAACAAATTATTGAACCTGAGGAGGGGAGTCTTGGGAACTCCCAATTTATAGCCAATCAGTGAGAAGTAAAAAAATTTCTGAGATTTGTAATTGGTATTTGAAGTGGGAGCAATCATGTGGGACTGAGCCCCTAACTTAAGGGATCTGATGCTAACTCCAGGTAGACAGCATCAGCGTTCAATTGAATTATAGGAGAATTGGTTGGTGTGGGGGGAAAACTGTATGTATTTGGTGTCACAAGTGTTGTAAAAAGAGTTTAGATGATCTTCAGTCCTATTTTTATATTGAAGTTGGATACATAAGTAGCATTAATGTAAAACTATATGTTTATTTATTTAAACACTAGTGGCCCGGTGCATGAAATTCGTGCATTGGGGGAGGGGGGGAGGAAGTGTGTCCCTCAGCCCAGCCTGCAGCCGCTCCAATCTGGGATCCCTCTTGCAATCCAAGACCACTGACTCCTAACTACTCACCTGCCTGCCTACCTGATTGCCCCTAACCACTTTGCCTGCCAACCAGCTCACCCCCAATGCCCCCCCACACTGGCCTTCTTGCCCCCAACTGCCCCCCCCTTGCCAGCCTGATTGCCCCAAACTGCCTTTCCCTTCCAGCCTCATATCCTCCAACTGCCCTCCCTTGCCGGCCTCATGGCCCCCAAATGCCTTCTCCTGATGGCCTCATGGCCCCCAACTGCCATCTCCTGGAAGATTTCCTGGTCTAATTAGCATATTACTCTTTTATTAGTACAGATTTGCATTCCTATAGGTGAGAGAATGAAATATATAGCCGGGAAATTTCTGCATCTTATGCTTCTAGATAGAGAAGAGTACTTCCACTAAAATACTCTGTTGGGAAATTTGATTTAGTACCACACATAGCAGCAAACTAATAGAAACTGTCATTAAACCATTGATAGAGCATTGTCCCCAACTGAGCCTTCCTGTAAACATTACTCGGTAAAGCCAAAAAAATGAATACAGACTGTATAGTGACATCTGCTGGATACCTGATAATGCTTCAAAGACAAATGAGGATTTTAAACTGGGTTCTACTATAGATATATATTGTTCTTTAAGCTTCTAAATCAAATGTAAGATGTCATGTTTCTGACTCCAAGGAGCACAGTTTTAATCACACAATTTAAGAGTGGCTAAAGGGAACACCTACTAAATGCATTTTCTGAGACTAGCCTGGATTTAACATGACAGAACCTCATTACCTTCATCAATACCGTCTGAGGCTTACAGAATGCAACTAGTGAGTCACTTCCCAGGGAGGCGCATCCCACAGAGTAGGAGACAGCAGTGGGTTCTATGTCTGTTACTTCTATGTCCAGTTACTCAAAATGTATTTTGTCTAATACACACACAAACACAAACACACACCATGTATGACAGTACAAGCCATGAAACCTCCCGACTAAAGGTGCCCAGGCATTGGAGTGGTCACCTCCAAAGGAGATGGTGGTTTTCGTCACATCGTTTCTCTAGCAATACCCTCTTCTGCACATGTCCTCTTTTAAAGAGGAAAATTGTCTGTGACCTTTAGCAAAACCTTTGGTGTTCAAACACTATGTGAATGACTGAAGTCTCCTTCCTCAGAGAGGGACCTTGAGAAGGAATATCAAAATTCACCTAATAAATGAGCTCTATGCTACGTTTTCATGCTATTCTACTTGACTCCTTTAATCCCACCCTTGGGTTAGTTAGTTCTTCCTTTCTAGTATAGGGACCTATATCAACTCTTATGTTTTAATTGAAGCATCACCCATGTACAATCATGGTAGAGTTCAATGAGTAGTTTGTCCATCTGTGGGATTTCCTCCTCCTCAATACTTCTTAACCAGATGTCTCCTCTCTTCCTCCCACAGCCACTCTGAGGAGGATTTTTCGCCTTTCCTCACCTTGCTTCTTTCCTCTTGTCTCATCTCCAGCTAGGGAGCCTTTCCTGGCAACCCTGTTTTTCCTATAGAATGTTGCTACGGTGCTCTATCTCTTTCTTTCTTTTTTTTTTTTTTTTTTACCAGTTTCCAATGTTCTATATGGAAATGCCTTCCTCAGTGCAGAAAAAAATTATCAAGAAGACTAACAACTCCTCCAGCTGGGTTTCCTAATTCATTGCTGATAAGTGTAAATTCAGTTTCACCACTGACTAGCAAAAGTGGAGAAGAAAGAACATTTTTTCACAAAGCACCATGCAGGATGTATGTTCACTGCTTTTCCTCTTCTTCTTCTTCTTTTTTTTCTTCTTCTCAGAATACACTCCTTTCCCAGCTCATAATTGATTCTGAAGAAAAGGAAAAGAAATTTGCCCTAATCTCAAAGCCTTCTACCTAACTCTTTATCAAGGGATCTACAGTAACTATACAATCTTGACCATCTCATAGGTAATCTAAAAAAGTTTTCATGTAGTATTAAATATGAACATACCTAAAACTCTAATGTTATGATAATCCATATACCAGAAAGACAAACATAGTACAGGGTAGGACAAAATTAAGTTTACAGTTCGTATGAGAAATAACACAATTAATAATAATATAAGAATAAACTCTGAAAAAAAAAGAATAAACTCTGTTTTGCATACTCACAACTGCAAACCTACTTTTGTGCCACCCTGTATTAAACAAATATAGTAAGGTTTGACTCCAAAAGTAAGAGCTGAAAGCACTGATCTTCACAATAGGGTTTTACGTATATTCCCCCCAGTCTCCTGCAAGGAACTGTTATTATTATTCTGTCTAGAAGTGTCCCTCAGAAAATTTTAAGAAAAAGTTCTGTAACACCAGCTATTTGGCATGCTTTGCCTGACTACATTCAACTGAATCTCTGAAATGAGTCAAATTATTTTGAATTTATAAACAGAGTGAACTAAGTTAATTCAGCAAAACAGGTTGTTTATAGAGATATAGACAAAGATATAACCAACGAATTTAGGTAAAATCCAGACTCTTTCTTCCATTTCCAAGGTTGCTAGCTGCTATAAGTTGGTTTATTTCAGTATGAATTAATATGGGACATGGTATACACACATATACATATAATTACATTTTGTTTTTTCATTTAACAGTTCAGATAAGGCACAAATTAAGAATGTTTACCACTTTTTACATTTCTTTCTTTTCCTATTTATTAATGCAACCATTCATTCTTTTCTTCTGTATTTTGTTTTTTTGTACGGAGATTAGGATGGCTTACTTCAAGAAATTAAATAGCATATTTAATTTCTTTTGTTTTTAACTGTATCCTAAAGCAGCATGTGTTTTATTATTATTTGCAGTATATTTGTAGTATTAGAACACACAGTATATTTGCATTTAGAGTTAGGACCAATCTCTTCGCAGTACTCTATAACCATCAATCACTGTACTCATTGAAAGCAATATTATTAACCCCATGGCGGACTTCTCTATTGTTCCTGTACCTTTTTAAGGAAGTATGCCCCTAACCGCTTCGGCATGGCCCAGGACTTCAGATGGCTCTGCCATGCATCTTTGGCAACAACAGCTCTACAAATTAATAACCATAAAGGTCTTTCAACAACGCAGGAACCTGTTCAATTGCTCTCCCCTAAAGAGCCAAGGGACACATATGTCTATTTTTATCTGACCTTTGGGATTTTCCACTGTCTGTCAGCTTAAAGTCTGTGGGAGGCTGACAGAGAAAATTAACAGCTGGCTAGAAAGAAGAAAGGTATTATTATGACTAAAATCAACGATGTTGAGGAGGGAAGGGCAAGCCAAACTCATTGGATTACGGAAGCAATCCTTTATCCAGAATGGCTGTCCCATGGTAACTCAACTGTCTTGTAATCTAATCCCCCTAAGATTTAACACTCTCACCTACTTCCTAATCATTCACCTCCTTTGTTGGAAAAGCAAAAGAATCTGTATATTTTGCAAAATTGATGGCATGAAGCCCAGAAACTATGACATAAATTTATCACAGAATAATATTTGAGAGCGTAGGGTTATAAATACTTTCTGTCACCTCTAGCATATATTTAATAGAGACAGCCTGTATCTGGTACGATAAGAAGAGTGCAGTACTTAGAACTGCCGTTAAGAATGTGCAACTGTGTCCCGCGGAGAAGGGAGTGACTGCAAGTTGAAAGGT
Source organism: Murina feae (assembly GCA_004026665.1). Taxonomy (NCBI): domain Eukaryota; kingdom Metazoa; phylum Chordata; class Mammalia; order Chiroptera; family Vespertilionidae; genus Murina; species Murina feae. Next base: position 40,626 of record PVJC01004582.1, on the reverse strand, counting down.
TTAAATTGACTTGTCTTGGCGGTCAAGGAAATACTTGCATAAGTATATTTCTGTGGCTTTGGTGTAACCCACACATTCCTGTACTCCTATTACACAATCCTCTGTAATGGTTGGAGCAACCCCTGCTCAGAAAGGGGCAGTAGTGTTTTGGCCTTTGGTATCACAGCTGCAGTGAATGAATGACAACAATTCGTAGACACATGACACTTACAACAGTCCTCAGACTTTAATGTTCACCTGTGCATCTTGTTAAAGTGAAGATTCTGATTCAGTTGTTCTTGGTTGGACCTGAGAGTCTGCATTTCTCGCAAGCTCTCAGGTGATGATAATGTTTCTCTCCTCAGGTCAAGCTTTGAGCAGTGGTACCTTATGACATGGTCAGTGTGTGTCATCTGAAAAGCATGTAACCTCCCCCAAGTTAGAACATTCAAGTCTTTACTCACTGTGGGAGCTGTGATCATAGTACGCTGGGTGTTAAAGGCCCATGTGCCATATGCATGTGCCAAGGCACTGACATAGTTTTACTGTACGCACTGTACAAGTGCACCTTTATCTTATGCTACACTGATGTCACTATTTGGCAAGAAGCCTCTTTTGTCTGAGTAAGTATAAAAATGTGTCGCTGACCAGCCATAGCACAGCTGCTTTGGGGGGCTACTTTGAATGGCTGTGGGCTGCTGTGTTTACAATGGCCGCCTGGTCTGCAATAAAGTCTCTCCCATGTGTTTCTGGCTGCTCATATCTTCTTCCAATTCCTGGCATCCAAAAAAGCCCCGTCCCTACCAGAGGAGCTCGGACCGAACACTCACATTGATCCAAAAATATTTAACACTTGAGTTTCCTTCTCCCCTGACAATCACTTACCTTGTCAGTGAAGCCTATAATCCTGAAACAATGCTGAATTGCTTCGAACTGTCTTCTGTAAGACTCCTTGGAAGTTATGTCATGCATCACCCTTCCAGTCTCATCAGCTATGTACCTAAATAGAGTATGATCAAACGGAAGGGTCACTGACTTGGCAAATGGCACCCCAAATACCAGGGCACTGTTGGGCCCCTTATTTGCAGGGTCATTCCCTAGTACTGTAGTGGAATGGTGGTGGGCATAGCTGAGTAAAATGCCTGCAGTTGAGTTCCGAACATTCTAGAAAATGCAAATGGTGAGAGGCCGTCCCTGCCATCTCAACCTCGGTATTTCAGCTGCAGGCATTATGGATGTCCAGTGAGGAGAACAGCCCCATTTCTTTCCAAGTTTTGTCAACTGCTAGTTACACATCCATTAAAAATCCACAATTAAAACCCCTGACACTTACTTAGGAGGTTTTTCCTCAGGAAGTCTGAACTCAGAAAGTTTCTTTTGGTGATACAGACCAGCATAAATATAGTAAAATATGTGAAAATTTTTTTCTCCCCTGAGAACAAAAAGGAAGAGGGAATAGTATTAATAATATATTCTGGGCTTCCACACCCCAACTAATTCACACCGTTTCCTTTCTGTGCAATATATTATTCTATAGCAAATTTGAATTTCCAGGCAACTCAATATGCTACATCCCAATTACAGAATAGTAATAGTGATAGGATTAGTATAGTCATTGTAACCATGTCACATTATTGAACACACTTACGTTTACTGTACACAGAATGGAATACTTAAGATAACAGTTCTGGTTATACGTGTTTCTATTCCAGTCCAAATGACTATGCATCTGTGCCCATGCCTTATGTTAGTAGCCCGGGTTATTCAGAGACACTGATATACGTCTTAGAGAGCTCAGCCAAACTCCCTACTCTTCTGGAGCCCCAAGTGGCTCTCCAGTTTGTAGAGCAAATTAGGGAGTGGAACTGGTCCCAAACCGAGGTCTTCACGCTTTCAAACTTGTACTCTTTCAAACACAATTCAAAATGACATGCATCAGTCCCCCTGGTCTACTGCTGTCCACTTCTCTCCTAGGCCATCCTGGTCAGGGTCCTTTCCGATAGAGGCTACTCTAAGTGTGGTCTATGGACTGCTGTCAGCTTATGACGAGACAAAGAACGGAAAGTACAACTGCTCTGGATCCCTTTCTTTCCTCTAGAGGAAGATAGTCTCTTCTGTTCAATCCTGAGAATTCCAGCAAATCCTCCCCTTGGCCAACTTAGCTCTATGGAAAGACAGTTTGTCTTGCTTCTACTTCTTGTCCCTATTTTCGACATGGGCCCCCTCTTTTCTCCAGCTTCTCCTGGATATCCTAGCCTTCCCCTGCTTGCTTTTCCTATCAAAGCTCTTCTTATTTCCGCCCTGTACTCTAGATGCCTCTACCTGCTGTTTCTCACTCATTTGTTCATTCAACTTATAAATTTATTGAGTGCCACTCATGGCAGGCACTACACCAGATGCAAGGGATTTAGGACTCAGAGAATCCAGGCCCTCTGGAGTTCCCCTTCTAGTGATGGAGCTAGATGGCTCAAAAAGGAAACCCATGATGAGGACTTTGAAAGAGACAAAGGAGGGGCTGAGATGAAGAATATCGTTGCGAGCTAAGGGCTACTTGTGTCAAGTCAGGGGAAGGAATATTTAGGGAAATAACACTTAAATCAAACTCTGAAGCATGCGAAGGGGCTCGAAGGAGCTACACAGAGAAGGGAAATGCATTCCAAAGAGAGGGAGCAGCATATACACAAAGGCTGGGAGTGTGATAGCCCTGCAGATCCAAAAGAATGTAGTGAGAAGGGGGTGGGCAGGTAGGCAGGGCCCACCAACACAGGGATTGTTAGGCCATACTGGGGATTTTGTTGATTAATCAATTAGAATTATTTGACGTGCTGGAGCCAGGGTGCACTGTAAGCGTGTGACATGAGTGCATTCATGTTGAGAAAAGTACACTCTAGCTGACGGATGAAGACTAGATTATAAGAGTGGCTTAAACTGGGTAATGGCCCTGATGGTGAAGAACAAAAGTAATGTTTTGGAAGAATAACTAAAAAAAAAAATCCTAATAGAATGAATGAAGGCAGTGAGGAAAAGGGACCTGGAGTCTACCTCCCAGGTTTCTAACACAAGCATGTGGTGACGGTGGTGTGCTTTATGGGGCTTTATGAAGCTGTGTGCCTGGTATGAATGTCACTTGTTTGCTAACCTCTGATAAATATTCTGGCTTTGGCTCATCCATCTTGGTCTTATCTTCCTATAGTTTTCTCCTCCTCCTCCTCCTCCTCCTCCTCCTCCTTCTTTGCATCTATCTCTAGTTCCAATTCTTTAAAACTTTGCCTACCAATATCCATTCCTAGCATAATTTCAACTTGATTTTCATCATGTGTCAATCAGGATTAGCTTATATCTGTTGCAATAATAAACATCCCAAGATCTGAGTGTCTTAAACTCAACAAAGATTTACTTCTTGCTCAGAGTACATCCACTGAAAGCCAGCAAGGAGGAGGAGGGGCTGTGTTTATCATAGTCACTCCTGGGCCCAGGCTGATAGAGCAGTCACCATCTTGCACTTTGCCAGAGCTCTGGAGGGTGTTTGCATTAGATGCTAATTGCCAAAACTGGTCATGTGACCATAGCCAGCCACAAGCTACTAAGAAGGGGAATCCTACTATGTGCCCAGAAGAGGACAGAATCAGAAGGTCAGCTGAACTTGCAAAGCGGCCATCTTCTACTCATTCAATGTGTCTTCAGTCTGTTTTATTCTTTAAGTGCTACCATATTGGCTAAATTTAATAATGATAAGCTATGATTTATTAGGTACCTATTATGTTTCAGATTTATATTTGGTATATCACATATCTTCTCATTTAATTCTCATAACAGCCCTGTAATGTCAGCTTTGGTATGTCTTTTTTGCATATGAGGAAAGTAAGTTATAAGGATACTTATATTAATAAACAATATACACATTAAGAAATAACATAGCTGTGACTGGAACTCTTCTCACATTATATTAGTAAAAGACCACTTTATATTTGAACACAGAAAACTGGAGTTTCTACGCTGTCAGACGTAGCTCTCTGAACTTTAAAATCACCCTAATTTTGGGAGAAATAAATGAAGTACCTCATAAAATTAATCAAGAAGCCACAGGGAAGCTAAAATAACTCTAACTCCATCCTTTTGCTCATTTGTTTGATCTTCTTTATGTCAGTTCCTATTTTGTGAGAAAACTGCAAGTGTGTGATAGAAGATGCTTAGATTCTTATCCTAGAACAAGTCCTGTGGATTCTCCTTGCACATCTCTCTCAGATTCATCAACTCCTCTCCATCTCCATCTCCATCTCCACTGCTACCATCTTAGTCCTGCCCAACATCCTTACACATGGATTTCGCAACAGTATCCTAACAGCCTCAACGAAATACTTCTTCTCCAATCCATTCACCCTACTGAGGCCAGAACAGTCATTTCCAAATGCTTGTTGTAACTCCCCTTCTTGAAAACATTCCATGGCTTCCAATTACCTTTAGAACAAGGTTCAGAAGAATAACTGCATTTAGGTTAAGGTTCTCAGCCTGGTTCCAAAGCCCTGCATGATCTGGTCTCAAGTTCATCTTTCCTCCTCTCTCCCTCTGAATGAGACCTCATTGGCTAACTCCTAGTGATTCTCAGATCTCAGATACCGTGTCTCATATACAGGGAGCTCCTTTCTTCCTGGACAAGGTCATGTGCCCTTCCTTCCCTGTTTTACCTTCACAGCACCTTACTAGTACATTGCTTCCTGTACTTAGCACAATTTTTCTGCATTTAAGATCCCCCTTGGGCTTCCCAATCCCCATCCACTCCAAGCTCCATGAATATTGGACCTTATCGATTTTGTTTACTCTTGCAACCCCAGGAGGGGGCACAGCCCTGGCATACAGCAAGAATTCAATAGACAGTTACAATGCATGAATGGAGCCTGTACCTGAGGCAGTCTGGTATAATAATAATCTAATCTAATAAAAGAGTAATATGCAAATTGACCCTCACTCTGAGACAGATAAGCCACGTCCACCAGCCAACCCATGCCCACCAGCCAATCAGAGCAACTATATGCAAATTAATTCAGCCAAGATGGTGGTTAATTTGCATACACAGGTGGGAGCAAAGACTGGAGACAGCCTAGAAGAAAGCCAAGTGCTGCAGAAGGGAGCCAAGTGGCAGAGAAGGGAGGGAGCGAGGCAGTGGAGACGGGAGGATGTGAGGCAGCAGAGATGGGAGGGAGCGAGGCAATAGAGACTATGGAGATGGGAGGGAGCAAAGCGGCAGAAAGGAGAGGGAGCTGAGGCAGCAGAGATGGGAGGAAGTGAGGTAGCGGAGAAGGAAGTGAAGCCTGCTGGCGTGCTTGGCCAGCCTGAAAACGGCCCTCAGCCCCTCATCCAGGCTGGCCAGGCATGCCAACAGGTGGACATCCCCTGAGGGGTCCCAGACTGTGAGAGGGCACAGGCCAGGCTGAGGGACCCCTCCCCCCGCCTCCGGGTGCACAAATTTTTGTGCACCGGGCCCCTAGTAGAAAATAATAGAAAAGGTGGCTTACTCTGATAATATGTACCATACTGGGCACCTTTTAAAGGAATGTCATATAAAAATACTATTAATATTCACAGCAAACCCATGAGGTAGACTCTAGTATCATCTCCATTTCGCAGATGAGGCACAGAGAGGTTAAGTGACATACCCAAAGTCACACAATAACTATCAGAGCCAGCACCCAAACCCAGAGCAGTCCATGCTGTTGAGCACTATTGCTGTCCTGCTCTTCTTAAAAGAAAATAGTTTTTTCTGTCAATCTAGAGGAAAAAATTGACATGTAGAATATTCTCAGTACTTTTTTTAAGACAAGTTCAATCTTAAGGGGCCTAATGATTTTTAAAAGTATGTGCAATGTTGTTAAATTCTACCTGGTATAACCAACTCAGGAGAAATGGGTATATCTGTCCCGAAGTACCCCCACCCCAGCCCTTTGTATTCTGCTTGTAAACATTGTTTCACTTAGAAATCACAATTTATCCTTCCCTTAAATAATTCTGCGCTCCTGAAGAGGCTGGGGGAGGGAGGGACGGGGAAACCATCCTAGCTATCAGGATGCTAAGAACAATTGTAAAAATGCAGCAATTAAAATTCCCAAAGCCTCCTGGTCTGCATTGCAGAGCAAAACCAGCGATAAAATAGTGCACCTACACTGCCTGTTTTACAACTCTGGACTTTTCAAGGAGATACTCAGAGATTCTTGCTCCCATCACAGCTCCAGTTGGTGTAAACATCATTTCCAGGTATTTTCCAAAGCGGCTGGAATTGTCATTGATGACTGTGCAGGCATTTCCAAAGGCTTCCACTAGGGAGTTGACTTGCAGAATTTTCTCTCTCAAGGTCTGATTATGGGCCTGTGCCAAACAGAGAGCAGTTAGAAGGAGCCTCCAGAATCACTAACCCAGCAGTTTGCCAGGCATCCTTCCCTGCCCACAGAATTCACATTATGGATGTTTTTGAGAACTTCATTTGGGGAAATTAGCATCAACCTCCAGCATTGTTTTCTCAGATGAGCAACTCGCCAGTGCATAGGCATCAGATGGCGCTAGCTTAGGTCAGTTTTTATGTCCAGCACACTTCACTTAAAATCCTTGACAATTAAAACGCCTAGGCCATTTAGAAACAAGTTGAAATAGAGAGATCCCATAACTTTTTTCAGTCATCCATTATAATATTCATAAACCTCATCTGTAACAAATAGTCCTTAAGTTCTTTCTTGGTCTCATGATACACTCATTCTGAGCATACGTAACTGCTAAACTATTTCTAAGTCATTTTTTCAATGTCCATTTCACCAAGGTGACACTTTTTATTTTCCTTAACTTTTGCTCAAAGATTCTTACTTTCCAGTCCTTTAATCACCTTAGTGGCTCTCCCAGATGTTGTTCCTAATGTTTAACCACTTTTACTACTTAATGGCTAACTGTTTCTACTGTATTAAAAACATAAAAGAGTAATTGCCAATCATCTAGTAAGTTTGTGCTGGCATTATTTTTCTCACGACATGAAAGAAAGGTGGCATGCTGCCCTCTTAAGAGCCCTAGCTATCAGGAGGCAAACATACTAAAGATGGAATGCTTTGATGCAAACCCTAAAAAACAAAAACAGTATTTCCCTCATTTGTAAAATTGCGGTTACCCTGCAGAAACTTGTAGTCACAATACATAAAGCAGGTGGTCAGTACCTTTCCCAAGAAAGTCAAATGCTGGACAATCAGGTGGGCACTTTCTGTCTTCCCAGAGCCACTCTCTCCACTGATGACAATGCACTGACACAGAAAACAGAGTGTTGGTGAGGAATTCACATCACAGAAAACACCTGTGTGTTCAGCTATGGTTTTCATATAGCATCCACCACTGCACATTTTTTCACTCAGCAATTTACCTTTCCTTTTCAGAACATCCAGAGCTTCTTCAATCTTTTCATAGCTGTCTGCTGTTCCACTGTATAGATGTACCATAACCTACTTAACCAGTTCCATATGGATAGATACTTCATTTTTTTCCTTTTGTTACTGTAAGTAATATTGCAATGAAGAACTCTATACATAGGTCATTAATGATTACATGTTTCATGTATAGAATAAATTCCTAGAAATGGGGTTGTTGCATCAAAAGGTAAATTCATTTGCATATCTGATGAGTAGTACCAAATTGCTTTCTTAAGGATTGTACCAATATATGAAAGTACCTATTTTCCTATAACCTCACCAAACAAAGTATGTTGGACTTCTGCCAATATGATGGGTCAAAAAAAAAGAAGAAGATATCTCATGGTAGTTTAATTTGCATTTCTTTTATTATGAGTGAGGTTAGGTATCTTTTCATATGTTTAAGGCCATTCATACTCTCTTTTTTGTGACCAGTTCATATACTTTGCCTATGTTTTTGTATTGTTGGTCTTTTTATCATTCATTTCTAGGAGCTCTTTACATAGAAAAGAGATTAGTGGATACAGTATAATTAAAAAAACACACACCATACATTTGGTCTTTGTCTCTGGTTCCTGGCTCAAAGCTTCTAAAACCCTCAGAATTTCCTGAATGGTAGGAGTGACAGGAATATCTTTTGTTATTCACAAACAAGTACTTTTTAACCAAACCCAACTGCTAACCAATGTGGTTCAAGGTGGGGCTTCAGGATGAGGGCTAGCTGTCAGAAAGACCAAACACATATTTAGAGGGTGGGCACTTTCAGCCTTTCCATCCTAACTTCTGGGGAGACAGGAGGGGATAAAGATTGAGTGAGTCATAAAAACTCTAGATAAAGAAGATTCAGAGAGCTCATTCTGATGTGAACATCTGAGGTGCTGGGAGGGGGCGTGCCCAGAGAAGGCATGAAAGCTTTGCCACACCCCTCCTCCCTATATCTTGCCCTCTGCATCTCTTCCACTAGGTTCAGTTCCTGGGTTGTAACCTTTATAATAACCAGTAAACGTAAGTAGTATTTCCCTGAGATCTGTGAGTTATTCTAGTGAAATTTCAAACCTGAAGGGGATTGTGAGAATCCCTGAATTTGTAGTCAGCCAGGCAGAAGTATGGGTAATCTGGACACCCCATTTGCTGCTGGCATCTGAAGTGGGGACAGTCTTGTGGATGGAACTCTGACCCTGTGATGTCTGTGTTAACACTGGATATAGTGTTAGAACTAAATGGATTGAACTGTTGGACATCCAGTTGGTGCTGGAGAATTGGCTGGTGTTGGAAAAGACACACATTTGGTGTCAGAAACGGTGCCAGAAGAAAAGACAACATGGTAGGGTAACTTCTTAACTTGAGTAACACATATCTCTCTCAATTTACTTCCTCTCGGTGAAATATATGGACATTCTACAAGTCTCTGGGAAAAGTAAGAATTCAGAGAAGCCAAGTTTCTAACCTATGGTGAATCCATGTATCCATGTACTCCAGTTTGTAATGTGCACTGTTATAATTTCAAGTGTTCTTAAACAAATCCAAAGCAGGAACTTCATAGTCTCAGGAAATATACACATAATAATTCTCTAGTCAAATTTCCTCACAAAATAAGGTTATTTCTATTTTAGACAAAATAAAGACACAAAGGAAAACAGTGAAAGTAAAGGAAGCTTCCAAGGCTAAATAGGCCACCACTCTGAACTGGAGGTCCAGCAAGTTCATGATAGATCCTCCCTTCCCCCAACTGATGGGCGAAGCAATGACATGACCTTCAGCCTGGAAATACCTGAGTGATTAACCATACATCTTATATGGACTATACATTGGACCACCAATCCACACCTGCCATATACCTTAAGCCATGACCCCATAATGACAATGCAGTAAGCCACCAATCAGTGTGCACTGAACATACTAATCCCCTCCCCTTTCCACCCCTCATAAAAAGCGCTCACCCCTGCACGTGGGCCCTTTCTCCCCTTGCGAGACGTCGGGCAGGCTCTATTTATTCTTCTAATAAAGCCTGTAGTCCTGGTTTTCGACCTCAGACTGATCTTTCAGTTCAAACATGTGGGTTAGCTTTGTGGTTAACTAGCACTGAGTGCAAGGTTTGTTCAGTATTTACCAAATCCATCACAATTTCTCAGCAGCTCAACAGTGTAGTGCCTGGCCACGGTCAACCTATGAGCAGTATTTCATACAAAAAGGACTGGACCGTGAACATTCTGAGACCTAAATAGGAATGAATTTCTACATTCTCTTTTCATTGCAATCATTACACGTAATTAGGTTTCTGTTAGCTCTATGTCTCACATTCACATTAGAAATATCCTTATTACGTTGAAAATGAGTGCTCTTGACAAGAAAGTTTCATGTTTCTTGAGAAGGGTTTTCATGTTCTGCTGCTCTGGCTTCACCACTGTCCCTGTTCCACCAAGCTACTATTTTATTTCCCATTTCCTTGAGCCAATACCAGCAACCAGAATGGAAAGTTTTCTGGAAGACTTAGGAGCTGCAGAGGAAGACAGAACACATTCTACTGTGTGACTTAGTAGAGAAGGGATGTGAGTTCTTACCTGGTCTTTGCTGGAAGTAACCATACATTGGTAAGCAGCATCTGCTGATGCAAAGATGTGGGGGGGATTTGAGGCACGTTTCACCCCATGATAAAGTCTGGAAAACTGAAGACAAGATAATTAGTTTAAAGGACTTTTCTACTACTCCACTGGACCTTCTAATGCTCCAGCACCTGTGGCCATGAAACCAAGGCTTTGTCACTTATTTGGGGAACTGTAGCATCAGGAAGGCTGTAGAATCTACGGACCAGAGTTCAAATTCCAGTTCTTCACTTACTGGCTTCATGAGCTCATGCGAGGGAGTGAACCTCACTATGTTAAGTCTCCTCACATACCAAATAGGCTTAATAATAGTGCCTGTTTCCCAGGGTTGTAAGAAGTAAACGAGGTAACCCAATGCCTGCGGCAAGCACTAAACAAATGTTAGCTATCATTGTCACCTCTTGCTTTAAAAAGTTCCCCCAAAATGTAAGAATTCCATCTGTGTTGCATTATTATCTGTAGTTTGGGATAATACCCCTAGTGGGTAAGGGGGCATAGTTTTATTTTCACTTTTTCCTTCTTTTCATTTTCCCTTGTGATTTTTTAATTTCCTACTTAGAAGCAACATGTTCTTAAAGCATCGCTTACCTGTGGAGAGTATATGCTTAGATTCTGGAAGGGGTTTAAGGCAATTAAGATGTCGCCGACATACGTGTAAATGAGCAAGTCCACATAACGCTCCTGCAACTGATGAATAATTGTGTCCTAAGAAGAGGATAAATGGCATTGAGAGTAAACATCATCTCCAATAAGGGAGAGACTCCAAAAATAAAAATAAATATCCTTGTAAGAATAAAGGGTGTCTCCAAAATGTATACACACACTTTGAGTAATTATAAAGGCAGTGTTTATTAAAATACATTTCATTTTCAAAATTGAGTTTTAGTTGTTACAATGTGTATACATTTTTTTTTTTGGAACACCCTATATTTTCCTTTAAAAGATGAAAGTAGTCAATTTAAAACATACAGTGATTCTAATGATACTAAAAGCAGATATCTGTCTTGAAAAAAAGAAAAAATAAGAATATCTGAAAGAATTAGGCCCCCTGGGACTTGCTAAAAGACATTGAATATCCAGCAAAGGTTTTATTTGTTATTATGAAAAATGTATTTTACCCAATCAAAATTCTTTATTTAGAATTTGATTTAATAGGTGATTCCTATATTGATAAAATATAGACAAAATAGTAACTTTATTTCTAAAAGCACTGCACTTAAAATTTGTGCAGTTGAGAATATAGAATTGCACACTTTTGTAAAATACTTAATGTTTCATGCACTGCAGTTAAGGGTCCCCAGAGGTAGAAGCAGGTCCAGTGCAATTAACAGCTCTATTAAACACGCATATTTTAAACAGGGATTAGCACAATTTTCAAATTTGGAACCCAAGCTATATCAACTTCACCACTTCCCTAAGTGAAGCTCCCCTTTATGAAGACCAAACAATCACCTTCATCTAAGGGTTAAATTGCATTTTTTTCTAAACAGAAAAACATTTTCCTGCTCATATAACACAGTCACATCTACAATATAAAGAGCTTTTTGAAAAGAAATCTAGCCCTTTTCTCAGCATCATTTAGGACATTTCAGGGACTATAAAAATCTGTGCAGGACATCACAGCAACCAAATACATCCTGAGCTTCACCATGGCTATGCAAGCAAGTAAACTTTCAAGCGACTATAAGAGAATATGGTCTAAACAGAAAGGCCAGACCATTCACGTGAAACAAATGTCATCTTTGAGAATTATCTCCTAAATGTTTAGTACCTCGTCCAGAACCTCTAGATTGACCAAATCATCCTCAGGGCAGTATTTTTCAGCATCTTCCATGTGATAGGGTCTTCTGGTATGCATCCTTTCACACCTAGAAGTTTACCCAAAGAATATTAGCACTAAGACAGTAAATAATGTAGCAGGAAGGAGGCAATGAAGATGTCTCATTCAGTCTTATCCCGTGAAGTCTTAGCACAGAGACTTCAGAGAAAGAGCAGGAAGAACAAGTTCAGTCCAGATCCCCAGGTTCTCTCCCTGTCACTGTGGGACTCAGAGGGTTTAGTGAGCTCCAGAGATCCAGCCTTTCTTCTACCACAGTAGGAAGCATTACCAAATGGGTCCATCCACTACGTATATTGCTTTTCTTCCGTGCCAATCCCAGCACTTTCTTTTTTTTAAAAATATATTTCTTTATTGATTTCAGAGAGGAAGGGAGAAGGAGAGAGAGAGATAGAAACATCAATGATGAGAGAGAACCATCGATCAACTGCCTCCTGCACACCCCCACTAGGGATCGAGCCCACAATCTAGGCATGTGCCCCCAGCCAGAATCGAACCTGGGACCCCTCAGTCCCCAGGCTGACACTCTATCCACTGAGCCAAGCCAGCCAGGCTCCAGGACTTTCTCACATTTTTTCTGTTCACCTGTAGGCATATAGTTTTCACTGGGTTACTTCCTTTGAGGTCCCCTCATGCTATCCACTGGTACCATCCCCAACTTTTTGAGACATTTTTAAACTATAGGAAACTTCATAGAAAAATATAGCAAACAACAATAAACCAATACATCTTATGTTATCTGTTCATTTAAAATCCCTGTGTGACCCATGTTCCATACCACTCTCCTTTCTTGAATGGCCACTATTTGATGGGTATCCTTCTGGTCTATTTTTAAATAGTAATTATATACAATATGTACCCATGAACAACGTACAGATTCTGTATGTTTAATTATAAAAATGATATTATAGTGTAGGTATCATTCTGAAAATTTGAGAGAAATCATTAATACATATATCAACAGTAGGCTGGTTTCAATGTCATGCTCTTAGAAACAAAGCAGCACCCAGCATCTTTACATGAGCATGTGCCAAGCAGTGCCACCAGGGCTGCGATGGTTATCTCTGACCTCCTGCAGACTGTCTGTACGCCCAGCTGTCCATCTCACCCATTTAACCTCCATGCAGATGCTGTCTACAAATCTGAGCTTGCTTCTCATAAAATCTTCTCTAATAATATTTCATAAACAACAAACAACTTTTAAAAGGTTTGACCTGCTGTGATTAGCAATGTATAACCTCTTCCCACGTGTACAGGCAATCAAACTCCTTAAAATTATTTGCTTCTAAAATTGAAGCTGCAACTTAGAAGCCGATATAGCTGCAAGGTCCTTCCACTATGAAAAAGACCACCTCATTTTCTCAGCCGTGAAAACAAATGACCTGCTAGCCATTTATCTGCCTTCCCCACCTACTGTTCTTCTGAAACTGCTGCCGGCTTCATTTGGAAGCTCTATTGATGAGAAAAAATATATGTATTACGATTTTTATATCTTTACTTATATTATCCTAGATTACATATTCTTATAAAAAGTGTTATATTGTTTTGTATTTGTCTAGTTTTAAGTTAATCAAAATAAATTTGGTTTAAATTTTTTAGTTTTCTCAAGTTAAATGATTTGTCATCATCACCAATTTAAATTCCCTTTAAATTCACATGCTCCACCTAGTGCCTTACTTGAGAATAGCATTTATTATCAATGCTGAAGAATTCCTTGTTTAATGGGAAATTTACAGACTTCCAACTAAACAGTACTTGGATTGATATTCCAAAGCTTAGAGGAATGGAAATACATATAAACAAACATATAAATAGCAAAAGGCATTCTCTTAAACCAAGAGTATTGGTCTGGATGGTGTGGTTCAGTTGGTTAGGCATCTTCCAATACACCAAAAGGTGGAAGGTTTGACTCCTGTTCAGGGCACCTATCCAGGTTGCAGTTCAATCCCTCATCATGCATGAATGGGAGGCAGCTAATTGATGTTTCTCTCTCCAATCAATGTTTCTCTCCCTCTCTCTAAAATTAATAAAAGCATGTCCTCATGTGAGGATTGGAAAAAAGAAGAGCCTGGCCAGTGTTGCTCAGTGGTTGAGTGTTGACCTATGAACCAGGGGGTCATGGTTCAGTTCTGGGTCAGGGCACATACCCAGGCTGTGGACTCCTTCCCCAGGAGGGGCGTGCAGGAGGCGGCTGATCAATGATTCTCTCATCATTGATGTTTCTACCTCTCTCTCCCTCTCCCTTCCTCTCTCTAAAATCAGTAAAAAACTTTTTAAAGAAGAAGAACATATGGTAAGTTTTAATGACTCAGGAGACATTTTCAAATTCCTTTTTTCTAAATTTCCTATTTGTCTTTATGAGGCTTTAAACATGTCTGCCAAGCCTGGTTTCTCAGACAAGTGGAGTTTTGGGGGTTAAAGTTTAGAGACTCTAGGAAGAAACTGTGGGTTGGACTGGTTCCTGGATTTGGGGTTGGTATGGTGGTGGGAATGGTGCTGTGTAGGGCTGACCTTAGGTTTCAGTGATCAGAAAAGGAGGAACTGGTGTCTGAGTCCCTGGTTCAAGTGGCAACAAGGGCAAGGCTGGAACATCAAGTTCAAGGAAATGGGTGGAGAGTAAGAACTGGATGTGAAGAGTGGGTGACAGAGGCAGAAGCTGGGAGTTCACCTGAGACAACAGTGGGCACCGATGAAGTAGAGAATGGGGGGACATTCTGAAATGTCTTAGGCCCAGCTCGTGACTAGGAAAGGAGCGGCAGAGCTCACCACACCGGTTCAGACACTGCAGTGACTGTTCTTGGGAATACATTCCTGAAGAGCTGCTGTCTTCACTTCAGTTTAATCTGCATTATGATTCAAACCATTCCTGTGTGAGCATCTTTACCACCACATCACTGGGCCTACAGACTTCTATGTGTGAACCGATATAGGATGATATTGACAACCATTATATGACAGGGAGAATTTCTGAGATGTCCTAACTTAAATTACAGCAGGCTGGAGGGGTGGAAGGAAGAGACAAGAGATGTTAATCAGCTAACAACTGCAAGCTGAGAGCAACACGGACTGATAACATTCCAGAATGTAGGTTGAAAGTTTAAGTCAAACTCCAGGTGGCTATTTTGGCAAGTATCTAAAAAGAATAGTTGAATAACTGACACAGGGCCACTGCACTTATTTATCTTGAATGAACTTCCAGACGATTGCCCACAACCAACCCTGAAGAGCAAACACTCCGTCCCACGGACTATGCACCTACTCAAAATGAGCCCCACTTCAAATTCCATACTACTAGTACTTTCCCCCTAGATTTCCTATTTGTTTTTATGAGGCTCTAAGTATGTTGTCTGCCAAGTATGGATTCTCAGACAAATGGAGTTCTCCCACCCCTTTATGTATAGCCAATTTAAATTCTTTCAAAACAATGCATATATTCCTTCCCCAAATTCATGTGTAAGAGTGCCTGTCAACTCCATCTACCCCTGCTGCTGCTGGTTCAGTCTGCGTGCCCCCAGGACCTGGTCTTTTTTCTGGCTAGCATATCACTCAATAAATTCCTTTCTCTTAGAAAAGTTTTAGGCCATTGAAGTTGCTTTTTTTTGTTTGTTTTACTTATATTTTGTCCAAAAGTGACCCCTAATCCCTCAGCCTCTTCCTGTTTGTCGACTATGCCTGTGGAAGTGGTGAGTTCCAGGTAGGAAGCTCAAACCAGAGCTGTAGGAACTTCACATAGGTGTGGGAGAAGACAGTCTTCCTTTTACGACAACCATGATGAAGAACAAAGTAATAGAGAAGGAGGTCTCTAAATCATAACTCAAGGAGGGGATGGGACCAAAATCCTTTAGCCTAACAATGACAGAGGATGTGCTAGTGAGACGCTAAATTTTGCACTGAGAAATGCTTATGATCTTTTAGACAGTCAACTTGTGGCAGGACCATTGTATAGGCACCACCGCCTCCGTTCTCCCAAACACAGCATCACAGCCACCCCCTCCAGCCAAGAGCAAAACTGGAATGAATGAAAAATGACTAACACAGGTTCCAGACACAAAATCTGTTGGAACTGGCGTGGCTCAGTGGTTGAGCATTGACCTGTGAACCAAGAGGTCACAGTTAGATTCCCAGTCAGGGCACATACCTGGGTTGCGGGCTCAATCCCCAGCATGGGGTGTGCAGGAGGCAGCTGATAAATGATTCTCTGTCATTATTGATGTTTCTACCTCTCTCTCCCTCTCCCTTCCTCTCTGAAATATACACACACACACACACACACACACACACTGCTGGGGATCGATAAAACAAAGG
The DNA here is from genome assembly GCA_004026665.1 of Murina feae. Lineage (NCBI taxonomy): Eukaryota > Metazoa > Chordata > Mammalia > Chiroptera > Vespertilionidae > Murina > Murina feae. The sequence goes on along the minus strand of PVJC01004582.1, from coordinate 24,466 downwards.
TAGAGAGGGAATAAGGAGTCCAGGCTTACTTAAAGGTGGTAGCCTTCAAGACCAAGACAAAGGCTTCTGTGGGCATGGACAGAGCTCAGGGACAAGCTGACACATGGATAGATCAAAGAAACCACTCTCTTATCAACACACTCAGTGGATTCCATACAGTAAAGAAAATGTTACTCAAAATTGTGGCTAGAGTACTACTAATAGAACAAAGTCAGTGATGTTGCATATTTCTTCCAAATCCTTATTTCCAGTTTGTTATACCCTTTAATAACAGCATTGATAAAAGAGAAACTTTTGTTTGTCTATCCTATATAATAAAGAGCTAATATGCAAATGGCCCCTCACACCGGGGCCAGGGGACTTGAGACCAGCTAAGGGACCTAAGGCTGTGCCCCCCACCTGGCAAGGCATGATGGGGGGCTACACCCCCCACCTGGCACTGGGCCAGGGGATCTGAGGCTGCGCCCCCTGCCCTGTGGGACTTGACGGGGTGGGGCCAGCTGGGTCTGGGTCTTGCGTGATTTCGAGGCATGCGCAAGTGGGCAGGGACTTGACTCTGGGTCCCATGGCATGCCCCAAACTCTGACAGGAGGGAGATTTTCATATATATTTTAGTAATTTTCTTTCATCTCTGACACTTCTATAATAGAGAAAGGGCAAATAGCAATATTAAAGTATTTCCTCTAATTAATTCCCTTTTAATGTGCATGAATTTCATGCACCAGGCCACTAGTAACTATATAATCATGGACCTAGAATGTGAAAACAATGGAAGATTATAAAGGCCTGACACCATTTCTACTGAAAGTGCAATACAAATAGAAATACATAACTTTAAGTATATAAGCTCTATCTTATCCTGGAACTTAAGCTTCCATCTATCAAAAAAACATCATGTTGATTAAAAATAGAAGAATAATTTGGATAGAAATCACTATAGTATCTTCCTGTGTTTTTTTTTTCCCATCTAAGCATGGTTTGGACCAGAATCCCAATAAATCAGCATCTCATCATCATTTATTTTAGATATATACTCACCTCCTCTAAGCAACAAGAATCAGTGGCACTAGCAGAAAATTATATATAAATTTTTTCACTCAGTTATAGAGAGACATATATAGATGCAGATAGTAATTATAACATGGTGTGGATTTATTTCTTGTCAGGACAGGAGGATATTTAACATCCTATGTGTCAATCATCTTCAGTACTTGATGAAGTTTTCATTCAGAAGTTATTCATTTATGCCCTAACTGGCTTGGCTCAGTGGATAGAGCATCAGTCTGTGGACACAAGGGTCCCAGGTTCGATTCAGGTCAAGAGCATGTACCTTGGCTGCAGGCACATCCCCAGTGGGGGGGGGGGGTGTGCAGGAGGCAGCTGATCAATGTTTCTCTCATTGATGTTTCTAACTCTCTATCCCTCTTCCTTCCTCTCTGTAAAAAATCAATATATATATATATATATATATATATATATATATATGAAGTTATTCATTTACATAGAAGCCCAGGAACTCATCAGTGTACGTACTATGGGGTTGGCAGTACAGGTACTCACACTCACATTTGCCAGTAAAAGAGGAAGTGAGTGAGCAGGCTTACTTGGGAAAAGCTTGGCAGCTATTCCAGTGAGAAATCTGTTTTTAAAGGTCACTGTTGCAGGTTGAAAAGAAATCAGAAAAGCTGAGGTCATTGTTTTAATCAGCCTCAGGCAAACGGCAAGGGTAGAATCAAAATTCATTCAACAGAGCAGAAAACAAATCAGAGACTTAATTCTTCTACCAAGTAACAGAGCAGACCCTTGGCATTTAAGAATTTAACATCTGTGGTTTCAGCTGGTCCCAAGCCACCTGCAGGGGAATGACACGCTGGAACTTGTAATTTTACAGAGCCTTGCAGTTGAGTACATGATGGGAGGTTGGAAGGCAAGAGGGAGTCCCCGTGCAGCTAACCCAGCACCTTCCCTCCCTCAGTGCTCCTTCCAGACAGTGGTTGGACTCTTCTCCCACTAACTCTTGTGAAGTGATGATTAAAAAAAAAAAAAAAGCATGCCCTCACGGCTACTTCTCTGAATTTCTGAACTGTAATGGTGGCAGGACATACCAGCTAATGTCAATGAATTCAGGAATTTGCAAAACTAGTTTTGGGGAAAAGGTCTTTGTCAAAGTCAAGGAAATGGAAGTGATATAAAGGAAATGGCCAAATTGCTTGAAGCATCTCAGACAAGTTAAGTAAAAATGAGGCCCCAAACTATTCACGGAATTTTAGGGCTGTTTTAACCTCCTTTGAGAGAGTAAGCCTTGGATACATAATGTCTCTATTGTACCTGAATCAAATATATGCTATGGCAAAATTTATAAATTACTGGAAAAACAAAGCCCACCAGTTTTACTAAATCACTATAATCAGCATCAGCAAATGGTACCGGATCTCAAATAGTACAATGTCACCATATATATTTTTTGAAGTGGAACTGGATCACAGTCTTCCTTTCCAAAAAACTGCACCACTCAGAAGAGCTAGAATGCTTCCACCCAGGAGAGGTGAGAGGGGACTCGTTACCCAGGCTCTTCTCCATGCACAGTGCAGCCTCTGCTCTGTTGTGAACAGCAGGTGATTCTTAGCCTTATTCTTGAACACTCCTTATCCCCTCATCGTAACTGAAATGGACCACTTCCCCATAATGCTCTTGTCCTGGCTCTGCCTTCCATCCTCTCACTGTGGGGAGTCAGGGGAAGGAGGCACCATCCTCGCTCCCCTCTGCCTTTTCCCATCCATTGTCTCCCTAACCTCTCTCTCCCTGTTGAAAAAATTCCCATCACTCTTATATCACCTTCCCAGCACTTGACCCCCATTATCCTTTTTCTCGACCCCATTCCCCTGATATCAATCTTTGGTGTTCCCATCCCCAACCAATCACCATGTGAATTCTTCTCAAATTCTGACCTCAGGATTTCTCAGTTTGTCAACTCTTTAAAAACACTTATTTCTAGGAGCATTTTCTCAATCCATTGAAGCTTTGTTTTCCAGCAATTGTTGTCAGTTTGGCTCAAATAAACTCATAAAAATTCTCTACAGATTTGAACGTTTCTTATGTTGACATTTTATTGAAATATCCACATATTGTACAATTTACCCAATTAAAGTGTTTAGTGTATACACAGCTATGTGCAACCATCATCACAGTCAATTTGAGAATATTTTCATTACCTCACTTCATTGCCCTTTAGCTATCACTCTGCTATTATACCCCTAACCTCCACCTCTCCACCTACCCCTCTGCCTCTGCTCCCCACTCCCATCCCTCAAACTTCTGAATATCTTCACATAACTTTTCTCTGTCTTTCCCAACCTAGAGGTTCTTTCTAAACTCAATCTTCCCTTCAGGGCCCTGATTCCTCTATTTCTCTCTCTCTCTCTCTCTCTCTCTCTCTCTCTCTCTCTCATCTCCCTCTATACAAGATCCTTTCCTTCACTTGTCCAAGTTTTCCCCTTCCCTTTAGTTTCCTCGCACTACCAACTTCTCTCTCCCCTGGGGAAAGTGCTGAAGTGAACAGAACATTTTCTATCTTTGCAGGAAGAGTAAAACAGTTTCCCCTGTAACCCATAGGTCTCATTTTTCTGCATTTGCTCTCAAAACTAAACAACTGTCTCCAGCTGGGGGCCCATGACTGTTCAGAACATTGAAGAACCCTGCTTGGGGCAGAAAGCTGGAAGCTATGTGCATTATCTGGAAACACAGAGCATTGCATTTGATGGAATATAAAAAGGAAGTAAATTTTTTGTTGTTGGTCTCTGTCTCCTGGTGTCTTTCAATTTCTGTTTGATTGCGGTCTGAACCAGGGCAGGGAGGCAGCCCAGTGTGGGTAGACCCTGTGATACTTCTCTCTTTCCCTAATCCTTCTCATTCAATCCCCCAGGCAGTCCTGGCCCTGCCGCTATCTTAATATCTTCTGTTTTTGCAATTGCAATGATCTGCTGTCATGCATCTCCTTAGCTCCACGTCTGCCAGCTCCATTCCCTTCTCCACACTGCAATCAGAACAGCCTTCCTGAGCATACCCTTGCTTGAAACCCTTCAGTGGCCCCCAAGTGCCTAAGGAACCAATCCAAGCTCATTAACCCATCATAACCTGGCCCCTTATCTTCCCCTGCCGCATCCTGTGCCAAGTTCCAGTAATGCCAACTAATTTTTTGCAAATCTCCTAAACTCTCTCCTGTCTCAGTGCCTTTCCCCTTTGCTCATTCTCCCCCTCTACCTGGAATAACCCCTCTCCAACTGTCTTCAGGACAGTTCAAGGATCATCTTCCCACCAATCCCAGAGGTTCTGGGAGGTACCCCAGCCCCTCTCCGCCCAGGCACTTTTCATGCTGAGCTGTTCTCATCTGATACTTCTCTGCTTCACACACTGGACCATTAGCTCTCTATCAGGAACTGTATCTGACTCACTTTTGTAGTTCCTCTGCTCAGCAGGGGGCCTGACACATACACACATAAACATCTCATAAATGAATAAATTAGATGTTAAATAAGGGGTAGAAATTGATAGTTTTAACATCTAGTACCTCAGTACTGTTTATTTTCATGATGTTGTTTGGTAAGCAAACAAAGATGAATTTGCACAGATTAAATCCAAAAGAAAAGGAGGTTTTGAATTAAATAGACCATGTGCACTACTTCTGCTACTACTGTTAATACTGATTGAGGGCTAACTCTGTCATCAACCCTATACTAATGTATTTTTTATGTGTTGACTCAACCCTTAAAATAACTCTCATTTTCTAGATGAAGAAACTTCCAAACAGAAAAATGTTACTAACTTTTCTGTAAGCGGCTGAGCTGGGATTGAAACCTGGCAGAGCTGGTGGTTTTCACCACCACATTGTACCTACCGCCTGCTGTGACCATTTGTGCAAAAAAATGGTTAGTTGTGTATTTGCCTCACTCATCTAAGCACTCACCTCAATTCTTTTTTCCATCTCAATTTAGAAACTCACAAGTTTAAATATAGTGAATTACCAGCATCAGATGACATGTGAGAATTTCTCTATGTGGGATAATGCGGATGTAGCCAACCCCTTGCCAGTTGCTAAGGGAAGAGCAGAGGATGCCCGGCAGGTTGTGTCAGTTACACGCATTGTGTTTCCTTTAGAATTAATTTTCCTTTTAGAATAAAGTCTCCATACCTATGTATGAGGTTGCATTTTTTAAAAGTGACTTTCAAAGAAACACCAACTCCTGAGTGAAACTGAAGATTACAAAGACCCTGTGAGAAGTCTTTGCCACCATATGAGGCTTCTGACAACATCAAAGGAATTAACAAAGATAAAGAGAAATGAGAGAAAGTGGGTGAGAGAGCCTGGAGACAGACTGTCTTTGCTAAAAGCAGAAGAGTCTTTAAAGAGAGAACATACATCTGAACAGGCAAAGCCAGGAAAAAGTGAAAGCAGAAGAACTTTGCAAACCAAGTCTCAGAAATTGCTCTGCGGCAAATTTCAGGACAGAGAGACAAAGAGGAGACAGACACCTGACTCGACTTAGAGCATTTAAATGCTGAGTGTGTTTTGCTTGGTTTATATTTTATTTTATTTCATCTTCATTTTGGGGGGTGCTGTGTGTGTGTGTGTGTGTGTGTGTGTGTGTGTGTGTTTAGGTGGGTGGTTGAGGAGCTGGCTGGTGCACATGAACAAAAGCAGGGGGAGAAAAGGGATTTCAGTTCCCCTGGGCTTAAACACAAATTCTACTGCTTCAAAAAAGCACCAAATCTCAAGAATTTCTGAGTGTTCTCTACCCTGTGGGCAAGCCACAGAAACAGTACTGGCAGTGGAAAGGGGGAACCAGTAGGAAAAAATGTGTTCTGACTATCCCAGAGAGCCTGGTAGAGGAGGTGGGAGGTCAGTAAAATATAATCACCTTGAAACTATGCCTCCAGCTCCAAGGGTTCTGATGCTGTTTGATTTGGAAACAACTTTCTGCAGAATACGTGAATATTTCCAGAACCTGTGACATTTTATTCCGTTGCCTCCAATCTTTTGAATGTTCTTTTAATAATAATGGATTAGAGCTTATCTGCACCCTGGCCAGTTTTATAAAACCAAATAATTGCTGAGCTGGGGGAGCAGCTTTATTTGCATTTAATTTCTTTTTTTAAGAGAAATTCTGCCACCCTCTGGACAGAAACCAAGATCTATTTCTAGAGACCACCACGGAAGACTGCTTTATGCAACTGCTGCCCTTGAAAATAAACATTTACTTTTTAAATGTTTTAAAAGGGAGGGGGAAGAATCCCAGTTGTTTCTGATAGCATAAACAATACCCAGTGTGTGTGTGTTTATTGGGGGGTGAGGGCGTCATTTTAAAACACGATCTTGCCTCTAAGAAATTTTTAACTAAAGAAAAACGGTCTCTGAGCACATTTGAAAAAAGGGGCTTCAGCATTTAACTTGCACTCTTTCCAAACATCACAAAACAGCTTACATTTCTGCTCTCCAGTGTGCAACAGCCAAGCAAAGGTTCCTCACACAATCTCAGCTGTGACAGCTTTCACATGGTTACCTTTGTTAGTTTGAAAAAAAAAAAAATTCACATTTGTCTTAAATATAAATACATACATGTTGCTTTTTAACTTGAACACAAGGGCACAGTGAGACTTCAGCTACAGCTGAGAGAAATTAGCCGTAAGATCACAAAAGAGCAGCTTCTTTCTGAAGCGCTAATGCTCTCATGCACTAGGCATGAAGTACTTAGTATCACGCAAATGAGACGCTCAGAAATGCAGGGATGTGATAATTACCAGTAATAATGCTGGGCAAATCAAAATACATGGCATGCTGTTTCTATTAATAACCAGAGAGAGGAAGCTGGAAGACACCATACCTTGTTTTAACAACAGGGTTTAAATGCTTCTGGTCTTGGAGGACCTTGGCCAGCTGCTTTTGCAGAAACAAAACCTTTCCACGGACTCCTTGAATAAATGGGTGTTCGAGGAGATGTGTGACGGAAGGCCGCTTTTCAAAATCCTTAATAAGACACCTGTTCGCAAAAATCAACAAACAATCTAAAATATAATTTTAGACACCTGGTTCCCCTGTAAATATGGGGGAGGGGAGGAGAAAAGGTTCATTTATAAAACCTGATCACTGACCTAACAAAGCTCTCTCTGTAGGAATATGTATGAGAACATGGGAAAAAATAAATCTCTATTAGTTGAATTAATGAAAACATCAGAGGTCTACTTTAGTTTGACATATTAAAAACACAATCGGTTGATTTGACACACCCAAAACACTGAGAAAAAAGAGATTGGTCGGGATGAATTTTCTGTTTGAATTTTCGTTACAGAAAAATGTTTACAATGGAGACAAGTTGATTAGTCTATATGTTTTATTTTGGAAGCATATGAAATTACATACTATCATTTAAGTCAAATCCTAACATAAAGTGTCCACTCTGGTGGTGGGGAAAATGCATTTAGGAGTTTGTAAGGAAATAGAGAAACCTTCACAGAGAAAGTTCAACACCTTGATTGCTAATGTCTTTCGAAGAAGCAGAAAAACCTCAAAACAGGAAGTGACAGCAATATAATTCAGATAAAACGAAATGAAATTATGCAAACAGGGAACAAAAGGTCCATTCGAAATGGTAAAAACTGAGTTGCATTTAAACTCCTCTGCAGTTAATGGGTTAAAATCGTACCCATGTAACCACTTTCTGTTTCAGATTCCATACTCTTTTCAAAGAAAACAATGATTTACTAGTAGTACATTTTGCTGTGTGCTCTCATGTTATTAAAGATGATTGTGACACAAGGAAATTTCTACTGAAATTGAATCTGATGAATACCCCTCCAATTACCATCACATTTCTATTCTGAGTAGCTAGCTGCCCTTGACAGGAGAAAGAAATTTCACCAGCTGCCCTTGTAAACTACCAGTCTTGAGCTCACAGAGGAGGCTTAGGATAAATACCGGATGCCATTCTGCCCACTCCATGAAATAAACGGTTCCAGTTTTCCCAGTAGTGACATGTCAGCAACATCCGAAACACAACGCGTGTTAAATAATGAAATACACTGACAAATGGTAAAAAAAAAAAAGTTCAGCCTCACCTTGAGCATTTTCCCAAAACATTTAAGCAGAGTTCCCAAGACAATCCTCAACCGTTGGATTTACAAAAGGCTTTAACCTCTGTGGTTGACACTTCAAACCACTTCCACGTCCCTCACCTTCCAGTCTTGATAAGATTTTCAGTCAATTTCCCAGTCACTCCATTTTAGAATTGATTCAGGGGTGTTTCTAGCTATTGGAGATGGAGTTTTCAGCTAGGAAAGCCGAAATAACCTAGATTATCACCATTCTTTCGCCTGCACGACTTAAATGCCACCGCTGCCTGGCCATGAAAAGAAATCAATCATTTGACTTGAAAAGGTTCAGTGACCTTTTTGTATTACCTATTGTTTTTCCTACCAAAAGAAAAAATCAGTACACATGCCTTAAAAAAATACTATGCTCGTGTTTTTTTCTCCAGCAATCTTCCTTGGAGTCCATGTATATTCATTTGGATATGTATATATGACTATGAAAGGAACATAATTGCTAATGTTTCCCTCGACACCTGGAAAAAAGGAACCTCATGGTAGTTACATGGTGACATAAGACAGGTGAAAGGCCCCATTCTCCTGGCTGGAGAAATGGTGCACAGAAATGCCTGAAATAAAAAAAAAACCGTGTGTGTCCTCTGAGTTCCCACTGTAGATGAACATTGGTGCCTTTGCACACCGCCCAGAGCCTCAGCAGGAGTCGGACAGGAGCCGAGGAACCCCTGGGCCTTAACAGCTAAGCCCACTCAGTGCTTTGGGGTGGGTCACATCATATCTGTCTCTCATCACCAGATAAACATACCTCCTACACCCATGTTTCTCTCCAAACACAGGGAGGTTTCTTAATAGGTTTCTCCACCTAATGTTTCCTTCCTTTATTCTTCCACGAGCTGACTGCCAGGCAGTGCTACTGAAAAAGGAAGAAAGAGCAAGAGCACAAGGGCCACCCTCAGCCGCCTGGTGACTAGAGCCAGTACTTCAAATGAGTGGACTCAGGGGGCTGGGACTGAAGGTGGGAGGTGTAACAACACACAGTTGAGAGTGCATGAACGGGCAAGTGGGCTGGAGCTGCTTCTCCTTCCTTCTCTGGGTAGGTGCGTTGGGACAGTGTTCCAGGTGAGGCCTGAAAACAAGGTCCATCTGGTACTTCAATCATTAAATCTTCCCAGGCAGCGTTGCCAAGAGACCAGGAAAGTCATACCCCAACCTTATGAAAATACGTCTTTTTTGGAGTCTGGGGGTACAATTAAAAGTGCTATATCTTGTTTCATATTTTTAGCATCCAGTGGGGGAACAAGGTTGCCAAAAAGGTTGCAAGATCATTTAGCATTTTAGAGAGGATCTCTCTCTAGAACACAGAGAGAGTGAGAAAAAAGAGGATGAAATAATAAAGTGAGATCGTCAGACAAGGAAGAAACTAACAAATGAATCCATTATCTCTTCAAGATTCAAAAAATGAAGGTAGGCATATTACCTGCTGGAAGCAATGATCAAGGGAATTTGTGAGTTCCCTCAGTAGCACGAAGTGGGTGGAATGTCATACCACTGGATCAGCAAAATGAAACTGAGTGTATACGGGAAGAATGCTAAGCAGAGTTGTGACATATCCAACTGTATTGGAGGATTCTTAGGAGAAGGGCATGCAGACCTTGAGGGTAGAACCTTATTCTAAAATTCTCTTGCATACCTCTTTCTCATAGGGAGCAAAGAGCCAGATTGAAATGGAGCTATTATTTTTCTGATAAATAGAGGAAAGTTCCTACTTTAGGAGCAGATATGGCTGAAAATCATGCATTACTAGGGCATTGGAATCATATCATTTGTTCAGTAAGCATATATTTCACAGGCAGAATTATCCAAATAAAATTAATTCATAGAAATTATGATTCTTTTCCTCAAGAATCTGCAATCTAATGAAAAGATGGGAGGACAAGAGAAACATAAGAAATAGCAGAAGCCAGTGTTTGCTTATATACAAGATGGCACAAAAGTAGGGTTTACAGCTGTAAGTATTCAAAACGCAGAGTTTATTCTTGTATTGTTATTTATTTATTACTGTATTATTTGCCATATAAACTGTAAACCTCCTTTTGCCTACTGAAAAAGAATCACCCCAAAGCACAGGGTTTTGGAGATAGGAGACAAAGATTTTCTATTTTAACCCTCTTTTATGAGGGGAGAAAGTTACGGTCAGGTCCTGATAGTGACGAGGCCATGTCCCTGACACCCATGGGAGACTCCTTCCCACCCTGAAATGAAAGACCAAATGCTCTGCATCTATGTCATTGTTTTAAATGTGAGGAGTCGGGGGACTCCAGTCAGGGAAGACTTACTGAGGCAGGTGAGAACTGAGCTAGGGTTGGGGAAGTTTGGGAACTAAATTGAACTCAATTGGTGGAGACGAGGTAGAGTCATTTCAAGGTTGGCAAACCGAACCAGCAATGCAAAAAGCCTGACCGGGCCAGCTGTGCAGCCAGGAATTCAGGAGGCCACCACAACATTCACCTTCACCTCCTGAACTGCCTCCTTTAAATGCCCAAGAACTTCAGTTCCTTTACCAGCCTTCACTAGGGTGTGCTCTGTAATGCTTGACGTGGCCATTCCGTGCCCCAGACGCATGCAGTTACGCCTGTCAGTTCGTTACTTGTTTTCTTCTCCTACCAGGCAGGGATTTAGTGGATTAAGATAGAATCGACTGCTGGGATCTGTAAGAACTTCTGACAGCCTCTGTCCTTCTAAAAAGCATGATAAAATCTTCTAACCTGATCTGGAGAACAAACATGGTACACTAAGGAAGACATAATATGCTTATTCATTTCGGGATTGCGTATTAAACCAGAAATGACAAATCCCACATGCAGAATATCCCCCTACCTCCACTTGAGGATTGAAAAGTTTTACAAGAGACTGTATAAGATGTTGATTTCTGTGTGGAAGTGGGGGCCAGTCAGAGAGAGGTGAGTTGGGCGCAATACTAGTTACATAAGATATTCCATTGAAAAAAATGAAACTAGTTTTCTAGTCCAAAAGGTAGGGGAAACATTGGTGATACTCAAATCTGGGTAAGTCTGGAGTTGAGTACTGCATGTGAGCACTTTAAATGTTCTTAGGAGTACCGGGTAAAGGAAACAGCTTTATTCTGTTTAAGTCCATGTTTCCAAAATTGTTCTCCACAGACCCTTTTCTGGTCAGCGGAACCAGGGCCCTGAAAATGACACCTTCAGAAGCTGTGCTGTGAGAAGTCAGGTGTAGACTTTTGGGGATACAGAGTTGTCTCTCAGCTGAGGGGAGACACTCAGAGCCCCAAAATATCACCAACATTTAAGACATGTAAGCTGCTGGTTCTGCAGAAAAACAGTCTCAAACTGGGGATATACATCCCCCAAGCTCAGTTCATTTCAGAACCTTATGCTCTGGAAAAAAGGAACTGAACGAGATTTAGGGAAGACTACTTTTTTCCAAAATCATCAGTAATTCTTTTTTTTTTTTAATCTTTTTATTTTTTTTAAGCCCTGGACGGTGTGACTCAGTTGGTTGAGTGTCGTCTCATGCACTGAGAGGTCACCAGTTCAATTCCTGGTCAGGGCACATGTCCGGGCTGCAGGCCCAATCCCCAGTAGGGGGCGCGCAGGTGGCAGCTGATGGATGTTTTTCCCTTCCTTTCTCTCCAAAATCAATAAAAACATATGTTTAAGAGATAATTTTATACATCTGGATTTAGGTGCGTTTATCTTTGTGCTAAAAGACAAAACAAACATTTTAAACTACCAGGAGCTATAGAGCCTGGATTTACTCTGAATTTCTGTTTGGTTTGAATTTGATAGAAAAGTCCACTAGGATAAAAATGGAGCACATGCTAGCCTTGAAAGAAATTAATCCATTACCTAATTTGAAATTCTAGTACTTTCCATCATGCCTTCTTGACTGAAGATTCATTCTCAGAATTCATTAGTGTCACCACATTAAACGCAGGTTGTTGCAGAGGTCTCTCCGCCTGGCTCAGCCAGAAACAGGTAACAAGGAGGGATTTCTCAGCAAGAAGCAAGGTCAGGCTTCTGCTCCAGGCTCCGGAGCTAGCGATGCCAGTGCTTTCTGCTCCCAAACAATAGTGCTGTGGAGACACAGCTGCCGCATGCTGTCGCTGCCATTTCAGCACCAACACATCAGATGCCTGCGAGGGGGAGCTCTTTATCAAGAGCTTCGATGGCTGTTTACCGGTGAATAAAGCACTCTAGATAACAAGCAGTGGGAAAGTCGAGAACTAGTAATACTGGTGAACTTGTGAGAAAAGCAGGTGGGTGAGCAGTCTTATTCCACACACTGGGGCCAAACCGCACAGAAACTTGGACTTCAGGTTGCTTTTTGTTTCCTTGTAAGTATTCTGTCTTTTATACTTTGTGCTGTCCTGCGGGTTTGCTACTTAGATTGTGAAGTGTCTCCCCTGGCACAGAGTATCCGAACGTTTGTGATCTGAGCAAACGTTTCCCCGCCCCGTGATGCGCTGCACTGCTCTGCAGCTCCTACCATCCTCACACAGGAGTCTGAGTGACAAAGGGACCTGGGCATCAGAACTCCTCAGAGGGGACACTAATTATAGGGTAGGTATCAGAGTGCAGGGCGCTCTGTCTCGAACGGAAATTTCCATTTGGAAGACAGGACTATGACAAACACAGGCGCTTTCCCAAGGTGACTAATGCCTCAAAGGCAAGCTGAGAAACTTGACGTCGCATATGTCATTTTAGCAAAACGCCACCTCCCCATTTGGTGGAATATTGAACTGCATTCAGTTTTCATTAAGTTTACAAATATTGCACAGGATGGTGTTTTAAAGCCTCACTGGCAAGAACTGAAATTGCATGCCGACTTCACACGTGGGTGGGGAAGTGGGTCCGAACCTGAAACAGCAGTGAGAACCAGCAGTCTACAGCTATCCATCAGAGAGAAAGGCCAGTGATCAATGACAGGGAGCAGGAGCCCTGGGGGTGGGCAGGGGGCTGTGGAACAGGAGCTCGGGCTCCGTGTGAGTGGGTAACGGGAGCCGGGTCTGTGCGGCAAAGGAAGAGAGACTGCAGGGCTGCCAACAGCAGGGCAGCTGCCACCTTGCAGGAGACACAGGGCGAACAGAACAAGATGCAGAGTCAGAAAGGTCACACGTCAGCCTCACATCAGACAAAGCCCTGAAGGCCCAGAGTGAGCTCAAGTGAACCCAGGAAAGAAACAGAAAGGGAAGAGCGTGGCATTTCCTAAAGCCTCAGAAGAACTGACGTTTCTCACCCAGAGAAGCCTCCGAGGAGGGGAGGAGACCAGAGAAAAGTGCAGGGTGGTTTGAAGCCAAAAGGTAAAATCCCAGCAGAAAGGACAGAATCTCCCTTCGGAGGTAATGAGCACTACAGCACCTGGAGAGCCTCCATGCTAAAACTGGGCCCAGGACGGGAGTCACGGCCCCTCTTCCCCCTCCCCTGCCCACGGCTGAGAGCTGCAGCAGGTGACCTGTGCCACCTCTGACACAGGGCCCCTCCACCCTTATGTCTCTGATCAACAGTAAATAAGTAGAAAACCGTCCTGTTTGGCTCAGTGGATAGAGCGTCAGCCTGCAGACTGAAGGGTCCCAGGTTCGATTCCGGTCAAGGGCATGTACCTTGGTTGCGGGCACATCCCCAGTACGGGGTGTGCAGGAGGCAGCTGATCGATGTTTCTAACTCTCTATCTCTCTCCCTTCCTCTCTGTAAAAAATCAATAAAATATATATATTTTTTTAAAAAGTAGAAAACCCAGACTACTTTGCTGTGTTCTTAGGGAAGGTGCTGTAGTAACAAAAATTTGAGATCCTCAGCACTGCTTGTCTGGGGTCAAGCCAGGAGCCATGGCTGGGAAAAGGAGGGGCTGAGGGAAGAAGACATGCCATGGACAGTGGGCAGAATCAATCTGAGAGGAGGAAAAAGAAGTAAAACCGCCCAGCAAGGAGGCGAGGTGGGTAAAGGGCCAAGAGGAATCAGGCCAGAGCTAAGGAAGAAGACAAGACAGGGTTCGGGGACCACAAAAGCTGTCCGAGGAGAAGCCGCAGGAGGGGTGATGGAGGAGGTGCAGTTTTATCATCGTTATTGACAAGGCTTCCTTCCGCTAAGCTGTGCTTCCCAAGTGTATGTGGCAGTTGCAAAGACGGGATGAGCATGCACTCCAATGAACATGCCAAGCCAGGCAAGACCCCGGCGGTCATGTCCCAGGTGTAAGGCAGACTTAAGGACTGGAACTGGTGGCCCCGAGTCATCGCCTTCGCACTCTTCTTTGTTGTCTGTCTCTTCCTTGGGTGGGAAAAGCACTTTGTAATTGAACAAATATTTCTCCATGCAACTCTTGTCCTGTGATTCAGTCAAGGGGCCAGAAAAAAATGAGCCATTATTTCATCAAACAGCCCAGCAACTAGTTTATTGGACTGTTAATCTGTGTTCAAATTCCACCCTGTGGTTCACGAGTTGTGAAAGGCATGGTCCCTGGGAGGTGGGCATCCTGCGATGGCTCCATCACTCAGGCTGCTGTGCTGCCGGTTCTCATGGATCTGGGCACTGGCTGCTGCTACAGGTACCACTGAGTCCCTTGCAGCAGCCAAACCAGTGCCTGTTGGGCATCTGTGAGGGGCTGAAGTTGGCCATTGGTCAACCCTAGACTAAGCAAACCAGACACAGGCCTGGGCTTCCTTTAGAGCTCTACTTCAGGTGGAAATGAAGGAAATATTTGTGTGAAGCAGCCCAAGAAGATAAGTAGAAATCAAAAAGGGAACTGATGACTGAACCCAGAAGGAAATGCTTATGGAAAATATGAGTAGTCGGGGACAAATAATCTAAATGTTGGCAAGTCCATTTGTTAAAAATATTGATCTTTATGTTCATTATTAATATAACAGATTCCTATAACATATATAATGTATAATTATAGATTATGTAATATTACATTTAAACTAGAGGCCTGGTGCATGGATTCATGCACAATGAAAGAAAATTAATTAGAAGAAATATTTTAGAGGCTGGGGAGAGACTGAGGAAGATTGGCTGGTGGAGAAGGACCACCGGAGGGCTCCAGGGTGTGTCTGGCCTGTCTCTCCCAGTCCTGATCAGCCAGATCCCAGCAGCAAGCTAAAATACCAGTTGGAGTGTCTGCCCCCTGGTGGTCAGTGCGTGTCATAGCCACTGGTCAAATGGTCAAACAAATGGTGGGATACTTAGCATATTAAGCTTTTATTATATAGGATTGTTATTCATCTTAAATATTTCAAATAGTCTGTTGATTTATTTTAATAACAATATACTTAATTGCCAAATTTAACTCTACTTATAGATTTGTGATATACAAGTGAATTCAATTCTCTGGGCCTCAGTTTCCTCACTTGTAAAATAATATCACTGTGGGGAACAACTGCAATAATCTATGTACAGTGCCTAGTGCACTGTGAGCACCTAATAAGTGCCAGCCATAGGGCCAGCCACTGTACTGAGTGTGGGGATAGTCAGTCCACTGGAGAAAAACAGCCATGTCTTCCAAGCAGGATGAGTGCTGTCAAAAGGACTGTGTGATGGCTCCTTAAGATAGACTTGAAAGTATAAGTACGGTGCCCACTAGTGAGCTCCTTTTTCTCAGTATGATTCCCACCACTGAGGATAAAATTGCTCTTTGATGAGAACCTTCAAAGTTGTGGGCAAAGTGGGACTTTTGGAGTCTGACAATTCAGCAAAAGCATTTTTTAATTTAAGCCTTTGGGCACTCCTGTTTTTGAATATCTAGCTAATTTCTTTGATTCTAAAATCAATTTCCATTTTGACAAACAGTTATGGTCTGCTTCTCAGTCTGGGTGTAGTGCTCGAGGATATATGAATTCTAATCCTTCCCTTGATCCTACTTGCCATGCTGCCCAGAATTAAATCCATAATTCTCATTTGTATGCATTTTTCCATCTAAAGAGAAGCAATGGACAGTACCAGCCATCCTCTGTGAGAAATGAACCAATCCATGTCCAGGACTACCCCAAAACAAACAAAAGATATTATATGCCTCCATAAGAAACTTCTATTCATATTGTACTCTCTCCACTTGGAACGCTCTTTCCCTGCACTTCCTGGAAATATCCCTTTCTTCTTTTAAGACCCTAGTGTCATCTCCTAACTAGAATTGTGTACTTCCTCTGTAAGCTATTCTAGGGCTTACACTTTTCAACTTAGTAAGTGTTTGAGTGAATCAATAAATTCAATCCCACCTGGTTCTCTAAATATTTCATATGTGTAAGTGTGGTATTATTCCCCAACTCACCACACACACACAATCGGTGTTGATCCATGTCCTGTGTGTGGTAATAGTCTCTTTTAGATATAGATATAAATTAGATATAGATATAGATATATAGACATGTTAAATTTTTTTATTGATTTCAGAGAGAAAGGAAGAGGGAGAGAGAAGAAATATCAATGATAAGAGAGAATCATTGATCCGCTGCCTTCTGCATGCCGCCTACTGGGAATAGAGCCGGCAACCCAGGCATCTGCCCTGACTGGGAGTTAAACCAATGATGTCTTAGTACGTGAGCTGACACTCAACCAACTGAGCAACACTGCTCAGGGTAGGCTGTTTCCACTTTTAAGCTATTATGAATAATGCTATGAACATTTGTGCACAAGTTTTTATGTGGACATATGTTTTCATTTCTCCTCAGTACATACAACTAAGTAGAATGCTGGGTCATATGGTAACTTTATATTTAATCTTTTGAGGAACTATAAGACTGTTTTCCAAAGTAGCTGCATCATTTTACATTCCCACCACCAGTCTATACAATTGATTTTTAATTCTTCATCTTGTTTGAGAAAGGCATCTTGCAATATATTTTTATGTAAAAACAATAAGGCAAGATAAAACATAATTAAAAGTAGAAGAGAAAAATGAAAGACAGGAAATTAGGGAAAAATAGCAATTGAAATATAAAATAAATTACTTTGTTACAGGTGGCTACAACTTGGGCTCTGGGCTCTCCAGCAGCCAATGTAAATGGGAAAAAGCAGGCTCTTTTATAATATTTCTTAAAATCCATCATATAGAAACAGACAGCTGCTTAGAGAACTATAATGATGATGGTGACATTACTGACTGGTAAGGAGACTAGAAATATATAGTTTTCCTGAGTTTTCATGGAAATAACACCATGTTATGGGATGAATACTATTTCCCTGCAGTAAACATGGCCATGAATTTCAGAGGGCTGTTTTTTATAATACTCTTCAAGGCCAACTGATGCCTTCTATCAAAGTACTATCGAGTAAAAAAACAAAATTCTCCCTTGGTGGTCAATGCAAGAAGGCATAGAACTCTGATCTTTTTTTTTTTTTTAATTATAAATTACCCAATAACACACCATTGCTTAAGAGATATTTTTTTTAAAAAATTGATTTGAGAAAGAGAGAGCGGAAGGGGAAAAGAGAAAGGGAGAAACTTTGTCTGTTGTCCCACATATTTATGCATTCATGGGTTGATTCTTATATGTGTCCTGACTGAGGATCAAACCCCCAACCTTGGCATGTTGGGACAAAGAGCTCTTAATCCATACCTAAATTTGCCAGCGACTTGGTGAATTTTTATAGTCAGGTCCCTTGATTCCTGACATGCTGAATGTAGTGCCCAAGTGCACCCATCAAGAAAAATAAGGTGAATGCCAAGCTACCAGATGCTGTTCACTGTGAAGAATGAATAGAAGATCGCTGAAAATGTTAGCCCATGAATCAAAAGCAACTCAAAGGAGGGAGCAATTTACACCCACAGGCAGGGGTTGGAAGTGGCATCACACAAGGGGCATGGAAACAACAGGGCAGTCAGATTTGCCTCTGTGATGACAATAAAGGCTCCAACTAAAGTTCCAAGCGTAGTATGTGGTAGAGGTGGGAGGAGGACTGGATTAAGACGAAAGACAGTGACCTAGAGCTTCAATCATCTTACTGGTATGGTGTCTGCCCTGTCCCTTTTTGTGTGTTCCATTGGTGAAGACTGAAATTGACTAAACACTTCTCTGGCTAAATGCCAGTTACATGAATATTACTGATGCCATGAAACAAAATTGAGGAAAATAAACTAAGCTAGTTTCTTATTAACAACCTAACCACTATTCCAAAGCCTGGAGACAATATGGTCAGATAATAAGTAGTTGTAAATGTCTTATGCAAATCAGGATTTTTCACAGTTATTGGCTGCCTCGGTTCATGTTCCTGAGGACACAAACCACCACCTTACTAGTCATCCCTCTGCCCAACTTCTGAGCAAAACAACAACAATAGACGTCCAAGGGCATTGAACCACGGCCCGTGATTGCTTCTGTTGCTCTTCAGAGAGACGGTTCTTCCCGAGGAAGTAGCCACCCAAGGAAGCCTGCGTCTCTGTGATTTTAGACAAAGAAATGAATCCTTCATTCCCCAGGGACATCAATCAGTGTCTTTTTCAAGTACTCAATTTTAATTTTCTTAAGATAAAATATTTTGCTTTTTTAAGCAAGGAAATGAGTGAAGGCACCAACCGCCAAAGAGAGTCCTGGGGGTCCCTACTGCTCCCCCATTAACATGAAGTAAGCAACTGCTCCATCTATTACATCGGAGCATCAGCAGAGACCCTAATCCTTGCTGAAAGGAACTCTCCAGCAGCCCAGCCTTTAATTTGCTGAATAATAGGTCCTCTGATTAACCCTTGCAAAGCAAAGCACAGACCCTTCAGGCAACAAATGTTCTCAGGGGCTTGAGGAAAAAAGGGGTGAGGGTTGGAGAGCTCGTACTCCCACTGTGAGTAAACTAACTCTATGTTTTGAAATGGTTAGCTTTCTGTTTTCATTTTCCCTGTACTTTCTCTCCAGGGAACATAGATAGCACTTCCCTGCTCTGTTGCTGTGATGTGCCCTGAGCTTTAAGCCACTGTAACTCAGGGACACATGCATAAATAGGTGATGTGAAATGTCTGTCACCAAATATACTCATGGCAGCAAATCAGTGACATGAAAGGCTCTTTGGGGACCATTTGCCCACCCGCCACATTCTAGGATAAGCCACTTTAGCTCTGAAGAGGAAGGGAGGGAGGGATGGAGGGAGGGAAGGAAGAAAAGAGTAGGAATCCATGTCTAGGAGGAATGGAGAAGTGAAAGGAAGAGAGGGAGCAATGCTAACTCCGATTTCTCTGGTCCGCTTTAATTCAACAGAAGATGTCTAGCATTTAAAAGGGAGTTTAATCCTCTCTGTGAGATCCTATTACTGTCAGTAGGCAACTGTATACTATGTTGCCAAGGACAGGTAATGGGTTAGATGTGTCTAGTGTACATTAATAAATCACGTACATATTAGACTTCCCGCTTGTTGTATCAGATAATGAGATGAATGATTGAATGTATGACACAGTGGTCAGTTATCATGTGGACGATATAAATTCTATTGTGCTGAGGAAATTTATCTCTGTATTGATCTGGCTTTGCTAGCAAGGATCATAAATTAGTAGTCTTCCATAACCATATGATAAATACTGTAATAACAGAATGCCACCAACTCCCATTTCGCCAATAAATTTCCATGCGGTCTCAGTTAGACAAATAAAATGCAGAGAATCTTTTTTAAGATTCTTATTTAAAATGTTGCCAAAAATTATATGTAGTATAAAGACCATGGAGAAAAGCCTGTCTCTCCTAAACAAAGAGTGATGTGCTGGAGGCAGCATGCACAAGCTCCCTGGGTATTATTGTTATATTTACAGTAATTTTGTGAACTGATTGGTGTTACATCGGTAGCTTGAAATTGGCCAAGGTGGGATTATTTACACCATGGAAATTAGTGAGCAATACAAATCAGCTCCCCATCCCTACCCAGTCAGCTATAAAACATCACGGCTTGTGGACTAGAAATCTTGGGGGGAAGTGACTGCTGGATAATTCAAAAGCACAGTTAGGTAGAAATCTCTTTTGTACCACCGATCCCTCGAATTCTTTATGTCTCATTTCCTGCCTTCTGTTGAGTTGATAAAGTTTTCTATAAACCCCTTTTTTCTTCTCTTGGTTTAGAAACTAGACATGGTTTTTCTATTGTTTTAGTAATTACCCTAGATGTTCAACATGTTTGGTTAACTCTAAGTTTTCCAGTAGTGCTATCCTATTTTTGAGCACATTAACCTATACATGCCTTAACCACACAGTGAACACTGCCCCTCCCCAAATTTTGTAGAGTTAGTTTTTACATATTTTATCCCAAATCATTCTCCTTCTTATAGTTAGTTATTTTACCACTTCAGACTGTTTAATGAAATTAATTTTGTTTCTAATGAATTTATGCTTCATTTGTTGATTTGGTGGATTGTCTTTCTTTGCCACAAATTTCTTTATGTGTTTTGAGATGTAGTTGGTAGACTCACTGAGGAAGAGGATGATTTTGTTTTCCCTCTCCCTCTTACTTCCTTTGTGCCCACCCTCCTAGTCTAATAAGTTCAGAGTAGTGCCTTCCTGACTTTCTGGGTTTTTAGCCAAGAGCCAGGTTTTAAAATGGTATTTTGTGCTCCTGTCCCAGGTTTTATTAAGTATATGAAAGAGCCCATCCCTGTGGCAGCAGAAGGTCCATCTGCTTATATATCCTACTACCACCCTAAGCCAGAAGCAGGCTAAAATTCATATACTTTGGGGATGGTGAGCATTACCCCAGGAGGAAGTTGCCATGGTTAGAACATGGGATCATATGACCCTTCCTCCATCCTGTTATTTTCCCAGCCCCTTTTTATCAGCCTAGGAGAACTACCACAGACACTGGTTTCAAGCAGGAGTCCAGCTCTAGACCATGAATAGCTTGGAGCTCTCTTAGTCCTTTTCTTCACAAGAGCCAAACTCCCAGCCGCTACGACCGGCAGACCCAGGACCTTAGTCCAGCTGAACACTTTGCACTTTTTTCTATTCTGATCTGTAAAAATGCTTAGATTTTTCTTTCCTAGTATTATATTTTTGGCCATTCTTTTTCTATGTGGCCTGTCATTGTTACATGTTTGAAAAAATGTAAACTTAAAGAGCACACTTGATAGAAAATCTCTCACCCCTAAAGGCAAAAATTCTTAATTTTGAATGCATTCAATATCTTCTGCTTACCGCTGTACTAGATCATGTTTCTTTAGGAACACCGATTCGTGAGAAAAATGTCTTAAGCTATTAATATAGTATATGACCAAGACTAACATCTGTAATAAGTGCCCCGGCCCTTACTTTACAGGGAAGAAGCAAAAGTTAGATCCCAGGCTTCAAATTCTCCCATATTTTGATTTTCACCCACTACACCCACATGCTCTCCTAAGGCACCCTTGGCTAGACACTGTTACATTAGAAGGAAATTGCCTGTTCTGTAGAATGTTGTGTCACTGGCCGTGGTCCTGAAATCATGAGCCACAAGAACGTAACTGTTTCTCCTAATCCTGGGTTCAGAAATGGTCCCTCTTCAACCTGGACCAGGACTCCTGAACCAGATTATGGGGGAGGTAATGGTGGGAACAGGAAAGGTGATGGGGGAGAGAGAGTCAGGAAAGATGGATAAGCAGAGGTTGTTGGGGGGAAATAACCACTGAAATTGCCAGGCAGGATTTGTTTTGACATTATTTTCATGTATCCAATGAAAAAAGAATGCATATCTAACCATGCAGCTGGCATCATTCACATTTAACAATCCTGGACTGTTTATTACAGTTAAAACTTTATTTTTGTTTGGGGAAAGTTTATGTGTGTTGGGGGAGAGCATTTGATCACTTTTTTCCATGCCCATTCTCTTCCTTAATATTATGTTTGAGGTTAATATTATGAAGAGGTTGTTCAAAGATCATGAGTCCTAACATCTAACTTCTAACCAGTCCATCACACGCTGTGTATTATTGTAAGGACATCACCTCCCCGCTAGAATTCTTGGCTCTTCAAAGGGAACCAATGTTCACTGAGCTCCTGCCATGTGCCAGGAACTCTGCCAGGCATTGGGGATACAACGCTGGAAAGATACGTTTTCTGCTCTAAAAGAACTTAGTTTGAGTGGGAGACAGGTGCACAAACAGCTAATTTCAGAATAGCTTGACCTGCTCCCTTCTGCTCATTATGAAGGTCTATAAAATGCATCATGCTGACATGGAAGTATGAGAGAAAGGGCCCCTGAGTCTTCCTGGGGGAGTCAGGGGAACCTCCACTTATTCAATTTTGCTAGACTGTGCACAGAGTATGGAGGCAAGAATGCTACTGCATAGACATACAGAATCCAGATCCTGAATGACCGTGTGTAAAAGAGTTTGGGTGTATCCTATAAGTGATGATGAGGCACAGCATGACTGTGAATGGAGAATGACCTATGATCTTTGGGGTTATAGAAAGTTCCTGCCAACTGTTTTATGAAGATGACTTGCATTGACTATTTGTGGAGCGGGGCAGAGTAATATGAAAGCTGTTGCCCTAGTTGTAGCACAGAGCTGAATCCTAACCCAGGGGGACTAGAAAGATGTGTTATGGAATATTCTGAACACCTCAAAGGAGCCGGATGAAAATACCACCCTAAATGGAGAGGAGATTGGGGAAACCACATGTCCTGGGCTGTAGTCAGTGCTTCCATTTCTAAAGTCTCTGGGCATCAAGGAGGGCATATGATTATGCACAAACACTCCTTGCTTACATGGGTAAAGGGGAGGCAAAGGGAGAGCACCTGGCATCTCAGCGGTCTGGTCACCTATGGTACCAGAGACCGACAGGGGAAACTAGAGGAGGTAGACTTGGGTCCTCTTCATAACTCCAGGTGAAGGATAGTGAAGGGCTGGTTGCTGACATTTTGCCCCCAAAACATACACAGACAATAGGGTGCTGAAGGCCTGGAGTGGGGGTTAGGGGTGGGGGTGGGCTGAAAGGGGTCAATGAGGGGAAAAGGGGGACAAATGTAATACTTTCAACAATAAAGAATTATTTAAAACAACATACACACAGTATTACTCAGGCATAAAAAATAATGAAGTACTAATACATGCTACAACATGAATTAACCTCAAAAATATTATGCTAAGTGAAAGGAGAAACAGAAAAGGCCACTATGATTCCATTTATATAAAATATCCAAATTAGGTAAATTCATAAAAGAAAAAGAGACAGAAAGCAGAATGGTGTTTGCTGGTAGCTTCAGGGTAAGGGAGAATAGGGAATAATTGCTTAATGGTATTAATCCTTTGGGATGATTAAAATATTTTGGAACTAGATGGAAGTAGGTCATTGTACAAGATTGTGAATGTACTGAATGCCATTGAATTGGCTCTCTAAAATGGTTAATCTTATGTTGTGTGAATTTCACCTCAGTTAACACACCACAGCATGTGAGCCTCAGAACAGATATTGGACTATGATGCAGACATGGGTTTGAATCCTTGCTTTGTCACTTTCTAGCAGTTCTATCTGTGAGACCTCAGGCTGGTCACAACTTCTAAGAAACCCAGCTTCCTTATATGAGTAGTAACCTGCCTCATATGGTTGCAGTGAGGAGATACTGAACTAATGCAAGTAAATTGGATTTCAGTGTGTCTGACACATATCAAGCTTTAAATAAATTATACTGTTAATATTATTAGCTGTACTCCTATTGGGGGCAGTCTTCAAGAAGACATGATCACCAGTTGACCTATGAGTTGGACTCAGGCAACTGGAGGTTCCCAACTCCATCTTGTGTCCCTGGAAAATGCATTCAGTTTGCCTTCTCTGGTCCAAAAAGCTTCCCCAAGGAAACTGAAGGGCAGGGGGAGACTCAAGAAAGGAGCAGAACACTCCAAACTGGTAGGTAGCAGATTTAATAAGCAAGGAAACTTATTTATGAGGCTTGTCTTGGGGTGCCTCAAGATGAGTAGTTTTCCACACCTGCCTGTCAAATCTTAAAAATGTATCTTAGAGGTCTTAACTGGGTTTAGTCACATATACCATCCCACCAGTCTAAATACCACATTTCGAGGAAACAAGATGGCGGCATAGGGTAGACACCGTATATGCAGCTGTGAACAACTATTTCAGAAAAACCATGAAAAGAACACACGGACACCACTCGCACCCACAGGACGGCTGGCTGAGTGAAAATCCTACAACCAGAGAAGAGTCTGAGACTCAGAGCAGCAGCGGAAGCAAAGTACAGAGGTACGGAGGCGCGCACACGGGCTCGGGGAAGGGCTGGTACTGGAGGTTGCAGTTCTTTTCCAAAACAGAGAGAGCCACAAGTCCCCAGCGGCTCTGAACTCCAGCTCCAGACGAGTTTCGGAGGTCCCACAGACACCCAGAGACTAGCATCAGAAGGAAATCCAAAACGGGTTTCTCTCAGCGTTGCTTACAGCAAATATC
>PVJC01004581.1:0-63133 GCA_004026665.1 Murina feae | reverse complement strand
CTGGCCTGGTTACCCCTAACTACCCTTCTTGCCGGCCTGGTTGCCCCCAACTGCCCCCCCCCACCAGACTGGTCACCCCACACAGCCTGCTTGTCCAGTCATTTGGTCAGCCCTCACCCCCCTGCCATCCTGGTCGTAGGCAGCCATCTTGTGAGGGTGTGAGGGATAATTTGCATATTACATCTTTATTATATACGATACTTTGTAAGTGGCTGTTGTTCTGTGCTCTTTTTTGTTTTTCTTTTTCAGCTGCATGTGACAAAAGAACCAAATAAGCAAAGCTTAAACGATAATGAACTTAGTATCTTAGTGATTTCATTTCATACAATCTTAATTTCTGTGTCTCTTACATATAATGAAATTTAAAGGAAAATTCTAAACGGGAAGATTCATAACAAATGGCAAAACACTTAAAACAGTATAAAATGGGGAAAGGAAGGAAGAGACATTTCACAAAGAAATAGAAAAACTAGTATGCAGAAAAAAAGTGAAATTGCATAGAAATTTTAATAATTGCATTAGAATTAAAGTAATTTCTTTCATGACACCTTTTTTTTTTTTTTAATCTCTTTGTGGAACCCAAATTTCCAAGCAGTTATATTTTTTAAGAAGGTTGGTTCAAAAATCTACAAAGTCAAAGTCAAGTTCTGGTAATTTTTATTTTTCTTGCACTAGCAATTTTTCTAGTACAGTGTGATTTACTATGTCATCATACAAAGACAGCATTAGAGAGTATACATGGCAGGGTAAAATTAAACACATGCTCACAATCA
This sequence comes from Murina feae, assembly GCA_004026665.1. Lineage (NCBI taxonomy): Eukaryota > Metazoa > Chordata > Mammalia > Chiroptera > Vespertilionidae > Murina > Murina feae. The sequence continues at coordinate 62,360 of PVJC01004581.1, read as the reverse complement.
AATTAATGTATTTCATCTGTCTTCAACTAATAACAATCTGTCATGTTATCTATCTGAGTAGGAGCATAAACAGTTTATTTTGTGTTTGGAGTAACTTCCTGGAGGTAGTTAATGTGACAAGTAGTTTGTTTGAATTGAGTATAACCAGATCAACACTCTAGATGTTTCCTTGATAACCTAAAAATTACTGTGAAAATCTGTGCAAGTGCTATATTTGTATTTTGTTTTTACTTTTTTTAAGTTAATGACATATTTTACAATCATTTCACTGAGAATATTCTGTTTCTGACATCACACGTGGACTGAGGAGCGCAAATAGTTTATACTTTTCATGTTTTTTTCCATTGATAGAATAGACAGTGAAATAATTAGCACCATATAATACTTTCCATTAAAAAAGTGAAGTAATGCAGTCTGGTGTGAATAAAAAACTCATATTCATTATAGAATATGTTCTTACAGCATGTTGAAATATTTAGGAAGATAGGAATGTTATAAAGTTCAGGCCAATATAAAAAGTAATGTCAATATTATTGTGATGTTTTTAAGAATTTTAAATTTTACTCAAAATTTCACATCAGTCTGATAAGTAGCCCTGATTATTGTACACTTGATATATCTAGTTTTTAAACTATTTGTTACAGTTGGTACTGTATTTTTAAAGTCTGTTCTGTTCACTATATCTAGGGATGGGGAATCTTTTTTCTGCCTAGGATCATTTGGATATTTATAACATTATTTGCGGGCCATACAGAATTATCAACTTAAAAATTAGCCTGCTATATTTGGTCAGTCATTTAATTAACTCTCCCCTGATGCTTTGGTAGGGCCAGACCAAATGATTTCAAAGGCCTTGTCCAGCCTGCCTGCTGTACATTCTCCACCCTTGCTATGGATAGATGCAATGAAGATGCCTGAATGCCAGTGAACAAATAGGCCTTAAAAAGAGAAGTTTTCATAGGAAACCATCAATGAAAGAAAAAGACAACTTACTGAATGGGAGAAGATACATTGATAAAAGGGGTTAATATCCAAAATTCATAAAGAACTTAGATAACACCAAAAAATATAAATGATTAAAAAATGGGCAAAGAATCTGAATAGACACTTCTCCAAAAAGGACATGCAGATGGCCAGTAGACATACAAAAGATGCTCAATGTCATTAATCATCATCAGAAAAATGCAAAGTAAAACCACAATGAGATACCATCTCACATTTGCCAGAATGGCTATCATCAATAAATCAACAAACAGCAAATGTGAGGATTTGGAGAAAAGGGAATCCTTGTGCACTCTTGGTAGAAATGCAGATTAGTGAACCATTATGGAAACTGTGGATGTTCCTCAAAAAATTAAAAAAGGAACTGACTTATGATCTAGTGATTCCACTTCTGGTATATTTCTAAAGAAACCCAAAACACTAATTTGAATGAATATATGCACTTCTGTGTTCACTGCAGCATCCTATATAATAAAGAGCTAATATGCTAATTAGACCGAATAGCAGAATGACCATCTGGAAGCCAGGGCTGCAAGGGGCTGTGAGGGCCGAGCCCCTTCTACAAATTTCATGCATTGGGTCTCTATTCCTATATAATAAAAGCCTAATATGCTAAGTGTCTGTTTAGCCAATCAAAGCATAATATGCTAATGATATGCTAAGGCCGCTCAACTGCACACTATGATGTGCACTGACCACCAGGGAGCAGACACTCCCACTGATAGGTTAGCTTGCTGCTGGGGTCTGGCCAATCGGACTGACTGAGATGGGCCAAACATACCCTGGAGCCCTCCTGTGGTACCTCCCCAGCTGGCCAACCTCCTGTGTCCCTCCGTGGCCCCAATCATGCACTGGTGAGGTCCCTTGGTTTGGCCTATGCCCTCTTGCAATCTGGGACCCCTCAAGGGATGTCAGAGAGCTGGTTTCAGCCCGATCCCACAGGCCAGGCCTAGGGACTTCACTGGTGCATGAATTTGTTATTTATAATAGCCAAGATATGGAGGCAACCTAAGTGCCCACCAATAGACAAACGGGTAAAAAATAGTGGTACATTACACAATGGAATATTACTTGACCATAAAAAGAATGAAATCTTAGTATTTGAGACAGTATGGATGGATCTAGAAAGTATTTTGCTAAGTTAAATAAGCCAGACAAAGACAAATACATGATTTCACTTACATGCGGAATCTAAAGAACAAGATAAACAAACAAAACAGAAACAGACTCATAGACAGAAAGAACAGACTGATGGTTGCCAGAAGAGAGAAGAATGGGAGCTGGGTGAGGAAGTACCAACTGGTAGTTACAAAATAGTCATAGGGATGTAAAATAAAGTGCAGGGAATACAATCTAATTGTGTATACAGTGCCAGGCAGGTACCTGAAATATTGGGAGGGACGCTTTGTAAAGTATATGCTTGCCTAATTGCTGTGTTGTTCACCTGCATCAAATTCAAAATAATGTTGAATGCAAACTGTAATTGAAAAATTAAAAAGAAGTCATAGATTTGCATGATTTGCATGTGTGTGTTTTAGAAGTGAAAATATATACATAATTTTAAAGACAAGTAAATCAAATTTAATAAATTATTAAAGGTATTAGCAAGCTCATTATTGATATTTCTATCTCTCCATCTCCATTCCTTTCTCTGACATTAATAAAAAGAAAAAAAAAGATTCAAATAATCTGTGAGTGGGGATATGGATGAAACAAGATTGGTCATGTTTGGATAATTGTTCAGTCATCTTTCCTTGTATTTTCCAACAAAATGTCTTGATAAGGGAAAATGTATTTCTGTTTTCATACTGTTTTCTGTGTATTACTTGAGCCTTTTAATGGGAGGAAAAATATTTCTACAATTGTAAATTTAAAACATTTTTTCCTAGTAAGTAAAAATACAAAATATTCTTCTCAGTTTATAATTAAGTTTAATGTAATTAAGTTTAGTTTTGTGACTATTTGATTGAGTGTTGCATAACCCAAATTAGAAACAACTATACTACAATGCTTAGGTTTTTATTACCTTCTAATAATAATTTAAATAATTTAAAATTAGTTAATAACTCAAGACTTGGTATATAAGAGGGAGAGATTCATTTTTAACAAGTAGATGTAGATCTGTATTTTAAATTGTTTTTCTGTTAGTTAAGGTAATGCTACATACTAGACAAATAGTCCCTAAAGTTTCAATATCTTAGTGCCTAGAAGTGATGCACATTAGTTTTTCATTCCATTGGGCAGAAGTTTGTCTCATGGTCACACCTAATTGCAAGCTAATCTGGGAGGTGTAGTGTTGCTAACCAATCTGCCCATCTTATCATATGTCTACTAGAGACCCGGTGCACGAATTCGTGCATAGGTGGGGTCCCTCCTGGCTGATCAGGGCCGTCTTGATCAGTCCCGATCAGGGTTGATTGGGGCTGGCTGGCTGGTCAGCCGACTGGGGGAAGGGACTGTGGGAAGTTGGTTGGCCATGGGGAGGGACTACAAGAGTTTGGCCGGCCAGGGGAGTTTGGCTGTGGGATTGCACTGACTCAATTGCTCTTGCATTGAGTATTCCCTGGTGGTTAGTGCACATCATAGCTTCCGGCCAGTTGTCCAGTTGTCCAGTCATCAGGTCATAATGGTCGCTTAGGCTTTTGTATATATAGATTTTTGTCCTCTTGTTAAGAATAGTGAAGGATCTTAGATTTCACCCTGCTTGAAGACAACAAATTAGCTTACTACCTCCATGGATACTGGCAGAATGTATGAGACTCCTGGGTCAGAGATGAAAGACTTTATTACTTACAGCAAGCAGGTTGAGTTCCATATTTGCATTGGTTCTCTTTGCACCCCAAGTTTCACCTGGGCAATGTGACCTCCATAGATGAATGTGCATGCAGTGATCTGTTTACTACTGAAGAACCCAGAGTTAAGGGAACCAAAATCTTTTATAATAGGTCAGAAATAAACCTCTGACCTTTGCTCTCAAGGGAGATTTTATTATTATTATTTAATGACTAGGGGCCTGGTGCACAAAAATTTGTGCACTCGAGAGGTCCCTCAGACCGGCCTCTGCCTTTTCGCAGTCTGGGACCCCTCAGGGGATGTCCACCTGCTGACATGACTGGCCAGCCTGGGTAAGGAGCTGATGGCTGTTTGCAGGCTGGCCAAGCCCCCCAGTGTGGACCCTACCCCATTGGGGTATGGCCAGCCTGAGTGTGGGGCTGAGGGCCGTTTTCAGGCTTCCCACAGTCCCTTTAGGGTTCGGGTCCCTACTGGGGTGCCTGGGCAGCCTGGGTGTGGAGCTGAGGGCTGTTTTCAGGCTGCCGACAGCTCCCATTGACCCAATGTCCCAGCAAGTCTGGCTAGAAGCCGGTTTCTGGGGTTTATTTATCTTCTACTAGGGGCCTGGTCCACAAAAATTTGTGCACTTGGCAAGGGTGCGGGGGTCCCTCATCCCGGCCTGTGCCCTCTCACAGTTTGGGACCCCTGGAGGTATGTCCCTCCGCCCCCGAGGCTGCCCAGCTGCCTGGAATCCATTTGGGCACACAGCACACATGGAGGCCACGCCTCCGTGTGTGCTGTGTGCCCCGATTGCACCTATTTCCAGGCCTTAGCCTTGGGGGCGGAGCTGGCTCGCTCCCTCCATTCCTGAGGCTGCCCTGCCGCCTGTAATCCGCAACCGGATATATTTCAGGCCTCCATCGCTGGCGCCCTGCTCCTCCCCGGCGGTTGTGGCCTATGCATTGCATGGCTTCTCCTGGGCTGCGGCCTCTGCCATCTTGGCTGGGCTAATTTGCATACAGCCGCTCTGATTGCCTGGTGGGCGTGGCTTACCCATCCTGAAGAGACGGTTAATTTTAATATTATGCTTTTATTAGTTTAGAAGATAATTGATACACTGTTGCTTTAAGCTCAGGCCTAGGCAGGTAACGAAGCCTCCTGTTGGCTTCAGCTCCATGGCTTCTATAATTGAAAGAATGTTGCCTTAGTAGACGGCCAGCTGGCCTAGGCAGGCAGTTTCCTCCATCGCTGGTGCAACAAAAGCCTCCTGTTTGGTTCAGCTCCGTGGCTTCTATAATTGCAACTATGTTGCTGTCAGCAGAGAGAGGCCCAGCTGGCTTGGCAGACAGTTTACTCCCGGTGCAACGGAAGCCTCCTGTTTACTCTAGCTCCGTGACTGCCGGCCTCCATCTTGGCTGGATTAGTTTGCATACAACTGCTCTGATTGGCTGGTGGGTGTGGCTTAGGCATCCCGAAGAAATGGTCAATTTCAATATTACTCTTTTATTAGATCTTAAATATAATATTACATGCAATAAACATGGGAAATATTATTTTTATTTTACCAGTTAATAAAGAAACTTGCCATTTGTGTCTGAGGGAGACATTAGCTGTATGTATGTTGCTTGCCATGCAAACATTCTTGAAAGGATAGTTTAAAACAAAAGCTCATTTTAAAATTTTACTTTTCTCAATTTATTGTTAAACTTTATTTTTAAAATTTTAGTATATTTTCCTGTCATCTACACACATATATGCATATGTAATATGCTTACAAAGTAAGAATTTTACCATAAGCATAATTGTGTACTCTACATTTTAACATCCTAAAGTATTGTGTATTTTATCTAGTAGTCTTTTCCCAGCTTTATTATATACTAGAGGCCTAATGCACGAAATTCATACAAGGGCCTTGGCCCTGTACCCAACCCACTGTGGCTTTGTCTGGAAGGACGGACGTCCGGAAGAATGTCTGGTCTAATTAGCATATTATGCTTTTATTATTATAGATAATATAATTGACATATAACATTGTGTAAGTTTAAGGTACACAGTGTGTTCATTTGATACGCTTATGTACTGCAAAATGATTACTCCATATGGTTAGCTAACATCTGTATCATATCACAGAATTGCCAGGGCTCAACTTTCTTCTCAATTGACTTAGATTCCTTGCTTCATAAATGTAATTACTACATTGCATTTACTGTCTTCAACTTCCTTGTCCTTCTTTTCCTTTATTTGTAGGGGCTCAGTGCACAAAAATTTGTACACTCGGGAGAGGGGGGTTGTCCCTCAGCCCGGTCTGTGCCCTTTCACAGTCTGGGACCCCTTGGGGGATGTCCACCTGCTGGCATGCCTGGCCAGCCTGGGTGAGGGGCTGATGGCTGTTTGCAGGCTGGCCAAGCCCCCCAGTGGGGACCCTCATCCCATGTGGGTATGGCCAGCCTGGGTGAGGGGCAGAGAGCCGTTTTCAGGTTGCCCACAGTCCCTTCAGGTTTTGGGTCCCTACTGAGGTGCCAGGCCAGCCTGGGTGAGGGGCTGAGGGCTGTTTGCAGGCTGCCCACAGCCCCTTCAGGGTTAAGGTCCCTACTGGGGTGCCTGGCCAGCCTGGGTGAGGGGCTGAGGGATATTTGCAGGCTGGCCACAGCTCCCATTGACCCAAGGTCCCAGCGAGGCTGGCTGGAAGCAGGTTCTGGGGTTTATTTTTTATAATTGAAACTTTGTTGCCTTGAGCAGAGGCCACAGCCGGCGTAGGCAGGCAATTTCCTCCATCGCTGGCCTCCTGTTTGCTCTAGCTCTGTGGCTGCTGGCCACCATCTTGGCTATGTTAATTTACATATCATTGCTCTGATTGGCTGGTGGGCGTGGCTTGGCTAGTGGGCATGGCTTAGGTGTAATGGAGTGAGGGTTAATTTGCATATTATTCTTTTATTAGATTAGATAAGTGGTTGAGAAAACCTTAGTTCTGCTTTAATGCAAGTCTCTATCTACCCATGCAGCTAAATGAATGTGGCTGCAACAAAATCCACCAATACACTGTGTCTCATTTTAAATCCAGGGTAACTATTTTCAAATAACTTTTCAGTATTTTTCAAATCTCACATTAAATCTATTAGCATATTCTATTTACTTTTTATTCTGAACATATTTTGAGAGACTGCCCCACTTTTTACTATCTCTGTTGCTACCACTCTTGTCCTAAGTACCACTCTTATAGCCTCCTCAATGGCTTCTCTGCTTTACATTTGACCCTCTATAGTTTATTCCAAAAAAAGAGCCCAGAGTCTTTTAAAATTTGAGTCAGATTATAACTTTTTCTCCTCACAACCTTCCAATAACTTCCCATCTCTCTTAGAGTGGCCGACACACACTGCACAATATGGTCCTGGCTTTTTAAACCTTATTTCATGCTATTTCCCTCTCTTGCCAACTGATTTTAGCCACTCTGGCCTCCTGGTTTTTCCTTGAGTATGCTAAGAATAATCTTCATTAGGACCTTTACACTTCATTTTCCTCTGCTTGGAAGACTTTCTCCCAGATGTTCTTGCTCCTTAGCCTTCTTAAGGTTTTTTACCTCGCTGTTTAAAATACCCTTGCCCCTTATGTACCCTTTATCTTTCTTCATAGAATCTATCAGCACTTATCATATTATAGAATTTACTTGTTGGTCCTTTCCCCTTCATTAAAATGTAAGCTCATTGTTAAATCTGCAGCATCCAGGACAGTGCCTGAAACTCAAATATTGAATGAATGAATGAATGAATGAATGAATGAATGAATCATCAGTAAAGTTATACATTGAAATTGGTAAGCAGGATGTAATATGGTTGAGGTAAAAGAAATGGCATATACACTGAGTGGCCAGATTATTATGACCACCTGAAGTTTGTAGGCAAATTAGCTATAATTTCATGCTGAAGTTGCTAGAGGGCCAGACCATTATAAATAGGGAAGCAGGATATATATATATATATATATATATATATATATATATATGGTATATATCTAAACTAATAAAGGCGTAATATTAAAATTAACTGTTTCTTCGGGATGGGTAAGCCACGCCCACCAGCCAATCAGAGCGACTGTATGCAAATTAGCCCAGCCAACATGGAGGCCGCCACTCATGGTCCTGAGTAAACGGCAGCTTCCATTGCAGCAGGAGTGAAAGTGAAACTGCGGCCCGCTCCGCTCATCCTCAAGCAAAACACATGTTTGCAACAAAATATCATTCATAGAATCCTCGGGAGCTGAAAGAAACAGCAGGCCTGGCCTGAGCACTAAGAGTAACATTGTCTCATTATAGAAGTGCGAGGTGAAGCAGAGAGGAAGCTTTGTTACTAGGAGGCCTCAGCTTAAAGGAGCAGTGTATCAATTATAGAAGATAAACAAACCCCAGAAACCTGCTTCCAGCCAGCCTTGCTAGGACATTGCGTCAGTGGGAGCTGTGGACAGCCTTAAAGCCTGAAAGCGCCAATCAGTCTGTCACCCACACTGGCCACAACCCAATGGGGTGAGGGATGTTACTGGGGGGCTTGGCCAGCCTGGAGACAGCCATCAGCCCATCACCTAGGCTTGTCAGGCATGCCAGCAGGTGGACAACCCCAGAGGGGTCCCAGACTGTGAGAGGGCACAGGTCGGGCTGAGGGACCCCCTGAGTGCACAGAGCGGCTGCAGGGTGGAACAGCGCAGGACCTAGGACCGGTGAGTGGGAAAGAGGCGGCAGGGTTGGCAGCCTGCTTGGCGGCTCCTCAGGCTCTTTGAGGGGCACCGGGGAGCCGGAAAGAGGCTGTGGGGGCCGGGGCCTGCCTGGCGGCTGCCCAGGTCCTTTGAGGGGCACCAGGGAACAGGTAAGAGGTGGTGGGGGGTCGGCGGCCTGCTTGGCGGCTGCCCAGGCCCTTTGCAGGGCATCGGGGAGCAGGAAAGAGGCGGTGGCCTGTTTGCCGGCTGCCCAAGCCCTTTGAGGGGCAGCGGGGAGTGGGAAAGAGGCAGCGGGAAGTTAGCAGCCTGCTTGTTGGGCTTCCCAGGCCCCTTGCAGGGCATCGGGGAGTGGGAAAGAGGCAGCGGAGAGTCAGCAGCCTGCTTGATGGGCTTCCCAGGCCCTTTGCAGGGACTGGGGAGCAGGAAAGAGGCAGTGGGGGTTGGGGGCCTGCTTGGCGGCTTCCCAGGCCCTTTGCGGGCCACTGGGGAGTGGGAAAGCAGGGAACCGGTGAGTGGAAAAGAGGTAGCAGGGGTGTCTCGGCCAGCTTGGCGGCTGCCCAGCCTCTTTGCGGGGCACCAGGGAGCAGGAAAGCAAGGCTGCAGGGGCTGGGGTCCTGCTTGGCGGCTCTCCAGACCACTTGGTGGCACTGGGGAGTGGGAAAGGAAGGCAGCAGGGGACAGGTGAATGGGAAAGAGTCGCCGGCCTGCTTGGCGGCTCCCCAGGCCTTTTGGGGGGCACTGGGGAGCGGGAAAGCAAGCTCTTGGGGGCTGGGGGCCTGCTTGGTGGCTCCCCAGGTCCCTTCCGGGGATCAGGGAGCAGGAAAAGGCTGGCCTGACCACGAGGCGGGGTTTTCCCTGCTTTCTGATGGCTGGAGGAAGATGGGCAATAGGCAAGCTTGGGAGGCAGGCAGCACCCAGCCCTGGCCACAGCTCAAAAAAGAGAACAACATGCAGGGGAGGGCAAGAGTCTGAGAGATCAACATAGAGGGGGTGCCTACTGCAAGCCTCGACCATGTGCTTGGGGGTAGGCCCCCAGCAGGTAGACATACATAGGAGGACTGCTCCGAGCCTCAGATGCGGCTGGGGGCAGGTCCCCAGTGGTCTCACACACACACACACACACACAAAAGGCGCCTGGCTGACTGGGGCCATCATAGGACATCCACTGAGGGGTTCTAGACTGTGAGAGGGGGCAGGCTGGGCTGAGGGACCCTCACCCTCCCCCCGTGCATGAATTTCGTGCACCGGGCCCCTAGTATATATAATATTCCACATTCAAAGGCTGTTAAATTGCATTGTTTACCCATATCTTCAGAAAAAAAATCACTTCTGTCATCACAAATAACCTGTTTCCCTATTTATAATGGTCTGGCCCTCTAGTAACTTCAGCACGAAATTATAGCTAATTTGTCTACAAACATCAGGTGGTTATAATAATATGGCCACTCAGTGTATACAATATTAATGCCTTTGTCCTTCATATTGTTTAGATGTTGGAAGGATGTATTCCAAAATGTTAACAGTAGTTGTCTTTAGTTAATGGCATTTTAAATTTCATTTTCATAATTGTTTTTTTGAATATTTGGGAAATGAGCATATATTACTTTTATTAGGGTGGCTTGGTTGGTTGGAGTGTCATCCTGTACACCAAAAGATTGTGTGTTTGATTCCTGGTCTGGGCTCCTGCAGGAGGAAACCTATCAATATTTCTCTCTCCTCCTCCTCCTCCTCCTCCTTCTCCTCCTCCTCCTCCTCCTCCTCCTCCTCGTCGTCCTCCTCCTCTTCCTCCTCCTCCCTCTCCCTCCCTGCCTCCCCAGTCTCCCTCCTTCCCTCCCTCCCTCCCTTCTTTCCTCCCTAGTCTCTTCCTTTCTCTCTAAAATCAATTAAAAAAATTCTCAGGTGAGGATAAACACTATATATATATATATATATATATATATATATATATATATATATATATATATATATCTTCTAATCTAATAAAAGAGTAATATGCAAATTGACCCTCACTCCGTTACACCTAAGCCACACCTACCAGCCAAGCCATGCCCACCGGGCAATCAGTGTGAATATATGCAAATTAACTCAGCCAAGATGGCAGTGGGCAGCCACAGAGCTGGAACAAGCAGCAGACTTGCCCTGGCGATGCAGGAATCTAAGGTTCCTATCTGCCTAGGCCGGCTGTGACCTGCACTTTAAGGCAACAAAGTTTCAATTATAGAAGATAAATAAACCCCAGAGACCTGCTTCCAACCTTGGGCTCAAGGAAGTGCTGGGAGCCTGGGTTGTCAGGGGCAACCCAACCTGGGCTCTGGTTAAAGCAACAAAGTTTCAACTTTAGAAGTTAATAAATTCCAGCCAGCCTCGCTGCAAACAGCCATCAGCCACTCACCCAGGCTGGCCAAGTACCCCAGCAGGACCCCCCTCCTTGAAGGGGATGTGGTTAGCCTAAAAACAGCCCTCGGCCCCTCACCCAGGCTGGTCAGGTACCCCGGGGGGAACACCCACCTTGAAGGGGCTGTGGCCAGCCTCCAAACAGCCATCTGCCCCTCACCCAGGCTGGCCAGGCACCCTAGCGGGAACCCCACCCTGATCTGGGACACCCTTCAGGGCAAAGCAACTGGCTCCCACCCGTGCACCAGGCCTCTATCCTATATAATAAAAGGGTAGTATGCAAATTGACCCTAACAGCAGAACCACTGGGAATGACTGGTCAGTGTGCCTCCCACAGGGGAAGCTCTGCTCAGGCACAAGCCAGGCTGCCAGCTGCCAGCATAGCAGTGGTGGCAGGAGCCTCTCCCGCCTCCTCAGCAGAGCTAAGGATGTCCAACTGCAGCTTGGGCCTGCTCCCTGCTGGCAAGTGGACATTCCCCCGAGGGCCCCGGGCTGCCAAAGGGATGTCTAGCTGCCAGCTTAGGCCCGATTGCCCAGGGAGTGGGCCTAAGGCAGCAAGTGGACATCTCGCAAGTGTTCCCAGATTGCTAGAGGGCACAGGCCATGCTGAGGGACATCCTCGAGGGCACAATTCTTTTGTGCACTGGGCCTCTGATATATATATATATACACACACACACGCACATACATACACATACACACATATATATATATACACATACATATATATATATACATTTCTCAAGGTGTTTTATATATATATATACACATACATATATATATATACATATATATGTATATATATATATATATAAAACACCTTGAAAAATGATGTGCTTTACTAAAGGACATAAAGGAAATTAAATCATTGTAGCAATAAGTGTTATCACATGTATTATAGGTAGGTACTAGATAATAATTTTAAGAATATTCTTAAAAATAGAAGAAAAGAAAGACTTTACTAATACTCTAGTAAATGAGCCCTCTTCATGTTAAATTTTAAGACAACAAAAGGAAACTTTGTAGTAAAGTTGTTTTTTAATCTTTGCTGTCTCATTTGTCAGAATCTCAGTCATTTAAAATAACTTTTATATTTTTAATGGTCTTTTATGTTCATATACTGGGGATGACTTTTTGAGAAATGATTGTATCATTTTCATCTGTGGGTTCTTACTACCTAGCACAGTACTTGGTATATAATAGGTACTTAATAAATGTCCCCCTCCCCCCAATTGTCAGTGACATACTGATCTTTTATTGCTATCTTCATTAGGAAAACTTTGCCTTATATAGTAAATTATCCAATGCTATAGATAACTTATGTGATAGTTGGGGAGTTGTGGGGAAGGGTGGAGGGAGAGAAAAAAAGAGAAAGAAAAAGTTGAACAGTGATAGATGGGCCCATTTGAAAAAATAAGTACACACACACAAAATGACAAACTTGCTTTAAAAAAAAATTGGTAGTGATTCATTGGGAATTTTTCCTAGTGTCAGGATTTGTGCTTACTCTTGTTGAATTAGGAAAGTATTTTAGCTTTAATATTATGATAACCTAGATATATAAATGTCAGTGCTAATATCTTAGTATTTTAGCTTGTACAAATTGATGCCTGTGGTATCTGGACATTTTTTGGCCTTTTCTTGTAAATAAGGTCTTAGTGATGTTTAAGGGATAGCAACTTGTGGTCATAAAAGAAAAACTCCATATTATTCAAGCTAAGCAATATAAATGGGACTCAGAATCCATGACTAAATAAAAAATCTCCTAGAGAAAAATATCTTGAGTCTATAAAAAAGTCCTTCGATATAATTTTAAATAAAACCTTTTATGTAAAATGAGAGCACTTTTTAGTTGATAATCAATTGACAGTATTATGTAGGCTTACTAGATTTGCAAATTTACAAGTTTTTACAAGTCAGTTGGGTCCCTTCCTCAGGAAATCAGTTTAACTTTTTCCCCCCTATATTGACTGAAAGAACCTAGTTGTCCTTAAATCCTGTGAATATATTTGCCTTATGATTTGACGGCATTGAGTCAACACCCTTATAGGGTTTCTAGTGTTATTAAGAGAGAAACTGTTCAATAAAGAGTCACATTTGAAAAAATAGACTGTGCCAGATGAAACCAGTATTGGATATGAATACTGTGCTTTGCTTTAAAGAACCTACAAGTATTCAAGGAAATAAATGCTTACCCCTTACTTTCAAAATGCATATTTTAGGTTTGGAAAGTAGCTGAACTGTCTCCTTGTGAAATTAAACAATGGCTTTAAATAAATTAAATACACTATGAAATATTGATATCTTTTAGCAGAAAATTAATTACATATTTATTGAATGTTAATATTTATAAAACTTGCAGAACTATTCTAATTAGTGAAGTAATTAAACTGTTTCAATTAAATATGCATCTTTCAATTAATCTCTGTTTAAACACATTATACTAAGGCAATCTTTTTTGAGTATCATCAATGTTCCTGAAGCTATCTAATCTAATTAAAGAGTAATATGCAAATTAGCCCTCACTCTGTTACACCTAAGCCATGCCCACCAGCCAAGCCATGCCCACCAGCCAATCAAAGTGACAATATGCAAATTAACCTAGCCAAGATGGCAGTCAGCAGCCATAGAGCTAGAGCAAACAGGGAGGCCAGTGGTGGAGGAAACTACCTACCTAGGCTGGCTGTGGCCTCCGCTCAAGGCAACAAAGTTTTAATTATAGAAGCCATGGAGCTGAAGCAAACAGGAGGCTTCATTGCCTGCCTAGGCAGGCTGTGGCCTCCGTTCAAGGCAACAAAGTTTCAATTATAGAAGATAAATAAACCCCAGAAACCTGCTTCCAGCTAGCCTCGCTGGGACCTTGGGTCAATAGGAGCTGTGGCCAGCCTGTACTTAGCCCTCAGCCCCTCACCCAGGCTGGCCAGGCACCCCAGTAGGAACCCGAGTCCTGAAGGGGCTGTGGGCAGCCTGCAAACAGCCCTCAGCCCCTCACCCAGGCTGGCCGGGGTCCCCACTGGGGGACTTGGCCAGCCTGCAAACAGCCATCAGCCCCTCACCCAGGCTGGCCAGGCACGCCAGCAGTGGACATCCCCCAAGGGTCCCAGACTGCAAGAGGGCACAGGCCAGGCTGAGGGACACCCCCGAGTACACAAATTTTTGTGCATCAGGCCCCTAATATAGATAATAAGAATGATAGCTTTCATTTTTTGAGCACTTATCAGGTGCTTGACATTTGTAGTATACATGGATTAATTCTCAAACACTCCATTTAAGATAGGTGTATTTGTTATTCTTAATTTTTAGGTTTAGAGACCGAGGCATAAAAAAGTTACGAAAATTGCCTAAGATTACTCAGTTAGTGCTTAAGCTGGGATATAATACTGGAGGATAAGTCGAACTTAAACATGTTAAAGTATATTGACTGACTGTAATATTTTTTCTCTGTTTCTGTTCACCTTTCTAGTTGATTTGGAGCATATGCGAACAGTAAAACCTGAAAAACACTTGAGGTTTTGCCAGGAAAATGGTTTTAGTAGCCACTTTGTCTCAGCAAAGACAGGAGACTCTGTAAGTAACATAATGAAAATGGATCTTATAAATGAAGGTTTTACGTTTATTTATTAATATTCATAGGAAGTGACCTCCATTATTTTTTGCAACAAATTAATGCTTATTGAAGATATAAAATAGACTAGATTAGATGTAACACATTTATTCTGTGTATATTACTTTTATAATTCATTTAACATAAGTTTATGGTTGTTTTCGGGTATTTAAAAATATAAGAGTTTAAAAAGAATATAAACCCCCATAATCTCAGCATTCAGAGATGACTGCTAATCTCATATGATGATTCCTTGTAGTCTTCTTTTTTTGATCCTCACAAATATTCGTGCTCCTGCCAGTAGTTTGCATTTGCTGAGTGCCCACTTTGTGTATTTCTTTTTCTAAAGTTAATTTCCTTAGTGACCTCATCTAGTCTCGTGGCTTTGATGAGACTCAATGTTCATCTGCCCACCTAAGACTTCTGCTGAGATGTCTGATAGGCAGTCAAAGTTTAATTCAGGTCCATTCTGAGTTGTTGGTATTCCCTCTTCAAATCTCTCACAGTCTTCCCACTTCAGTAAATGGCAGTTCTGTCAGTTACTAAATCCAGAATTATATTGGAGTTATCCTTGAGCCCTCTTTCTTTTACACCCCACATCTATTATATCTATCAGCAAGTCCTCTTGGCTCTACTTTCAAAATATGTCCAGAACCTGGTGGTCATTTCTTATATTTGCACTGCTACCACTTTGTTTCAAGTCTTCATCATCTCTGACATTAGTATCTTTGCTGGTTTCTTTTTTTGTACCCTTGATTTTCTCTAGAGAGTACGCAGTACAGCAGCCAGATTGAACCTATCAAATTAGAAGTTACAGCAAGCCACAGTTCCCATGATTTCCATTTTACTCAGAGTAAAAGCCACAGCCCTTCTGATAGCCTCCCAGATCTTACATGATTTGTAACCTCTGCTTATTTTCTTGTACAATCCATCTCTTCCTCTCCATTCTACCACACTAACTTTCCTATTTTTCCTTAAACATTGACCATCAGTGAACTATAATATATATTACTTTTTGAGGTGCAAATGACATAAGCATATGTATCTCTTTTTTATTAGAAATCAAAATTAATAAAATTGTGATAAATATTCAGTAAGTAATCATGAGGTAAGTAGAGATAAGAAAATGATAGCACACTTATGAAGCAAAGGCAAGTCATACCTTACAGGTGAACTCTGGATTGGAGTGCTAGAAATCATAACATAGGCTACCAGTGTATGAAAAGTCTGTTTATAGAGAAGTGTTTGTAGACTTTTGCTTATTGATTATGGAGTATACTGCTCCTTCACTCTGAACTGACAAAATACAGTAAAGATTTCTAAGTTGTTCTGCTCAAAAGATGTGGAGAGTTTATTGACTTGAGAGCAGCAAAGATTCTTAAGGTATAGACTAAAGCCAGGTCAAAAGACCAATTTAAAGTTGGCAATGAAAAACCTAGGTAGTATACTAATGTTTTCTCATTTTCTTCAGCACCTATAGGTGTTTGTTTTGCTAGTATTTTTTGAATGTGGTCACTGTAATTGTCTTATGTTAAATCTTTAAAATGTGAATTTCTAGGGATTTATGTTTAGACCAATTTACTGAATTTTATGAATTTGTTCAATTTATGGGTTTAATGACTTAAAAATTTATTACATTTAAAGTTTTGTTGTCTCTGACAAATGAAGCTGTTTTTGGAATAACCTGGTGCATCATATTTTTGTAATTCTTGCTATTTATTATTGTTTAGAAAGTTCAGTTTATTTGAAGGTAACTTAAGCATGTCTGTTAAATCATTTAAACCTATTTTTCATATGTAGGTATTCCTGTGTTTTCAGAAAGTTGCTGCTGAAATCCTTGGAATCAAATTAAACAAAGCGGAAATAGAACAGTCACAGGTGATTATATCAAACTTTATATTTAAAGAGTAATTTATTTCTTTTTAGTAATTGGAATAATTAAGTTCTAGTCTTAGTGGGTTTGATAATTATTCAACTGTACTGCACATTATATCTCTGGCTTTACTACTTTAGTGTAAGTGTGTAACCTTAACAGTATCAACCCTGTCCTCCCATCCCTCATTCCCCAGTAACGCCATTTTATTCTCTGTTTTTACAACTTTAGCTTTTTAAAGTTTCACATATAAGTGATAGCCTGCAATATTTGTCTTTCTCCTTGTGACTTACTTCACTTAGCATAATATATTTAAGTTTATTCATATTGCAAGTGGCTGAATGTCCTCCTTTCTCATGGCTGAATAATATTCCTGTGTGTGTGTGTGTGTGTGTGTGTACCACATTTTATTTATCCATTCATTAGTTGTGGGGTGGTGAGGTTGTTTCCCTGTCTTGGCTGTTGTAAAAAACACTGCGATGAACATTGTGGTACATATATCTTTTTGAATTAGTGTTTTCTTTTTTTTGGACAAATATCCAGGAGTGGAACTGTTGGATCATGCGATAGTTCGATTTTTACAGGAGCCTCCATAGTGTTTTTTGAAGTGGCTGCACCATTTACATTCTTACCAACAGTGCACATCCTCACCAGGACATCTCTTGCATTCCTGATGGTAGCCATTGTGTGAAGTGATAGCTCATTATGGTGTTAATTTACATTTCCCTGATGATTAGTGATGTTGAACATCTTTTGCATGTATTTGTTGGCCACTTGAATGTAAAGGACTAGTGGGAAAAAAGACAAAGAAGTTCAGGTTTTATATTTTTTGTTTATATATACAAGGTGTATATTAAAACCAAAAATATATATGGAAAAAGAGGAAGAAAGGAAGGAACAAAGGAAGGAAGGAAAGAAGTAAGAAATGAAGGAAGGAAAGGAAGGGAAGGAAGGAAAAAAGGAAGGGAGAAAGAGAGGGAGGAAGGGAGGAAGGGAGGGAGGGAGGGAGGGAGGAAGGAAGGAAGGAAGGAAGGAAGGAAGGAAGGAAGGAAGGAAGGAAGGAAGGAAGGAAGGAGGAAAGGAGGGAGGGAGGGAGGGAAGGGAGGAGGGAAGGAAGGAAAAGAGGGAGAAAGAGAGAGGGAGAGAATGGAGGGAGAAAGAGGGAGAGAATGGAGGGAGGGCAGGCAGGAGAGAGAGAGAGAGGTGAATGGTTTCTGTGGGTTTTATGCCATTTAAAAGTTACCTCAGGGGATTTGGTGTAATGTTTGAAAGTGTTTTTTATTCATTTTATAGAGGAGTTGATAGAGTCACCAGTCATGTGGAAATTGATGCTACAGTAATTTAGTTTGTGACAAATATTTGTGATAAGGCTGTAGTCTTAATTCCATTCACTGATTTATTTAAAGAGATTGTTATTTTAGTTCTAACCTAGATCATTACTGTTTGGGAGTCATAAAATGACTTATCAGCATATTGTGCAAGTTTTGTAAGGAAGAGATAGGGCAAGAAAGAGAAGAGAAATGGAATGCAGTTTCTGAATACAGGAAACATTTTTTGAGGGTATCCTTTGTGCCAGGGACCATAGAGATGAATAAGTCCTTGTCCTTAAGGAACTCCCAGCACAAATGGGCAGACAGGTATTTAAACAATTAAGTATACTCTAGTTGCATTTCTCACAATTCCCAATTTAGTTGAGAGTTTCGTTTTCATTGTTTATTTGTTCTCTTTTCTCCCCTGCCCCAACCATTCTCCTCTAAGATAGTGTAAAAGTTGGGAAGGGTTGTTAACAAATGTCCTAGTTTCTGAGATTGTTCAGAATTTTTTGTTTACAAAGTAGTCAAACCTTTAGGAGAAAAAATAAATTTACTACTGCTGCTCTCTCGTAAGTTTAGTATTCAGCTCCTTCATAATGCACTAGGTAGTGTGAAATGAAAATGCACTGTCTTATATCTTATCTCTCTGTCTGAATTGCAAAGATGTTTTGCCATATATACTTGGTGTTCAAAGTTCTTAATACATTTTAAACCTTGACAGTTTCACTTTCCAGTTAATAAACTATGCATTTCTGTTTGGTTTAAGTATGCATTAGTTTTTTCTAAACAAAAATTTCATGTCTGATATACTTACTAAACTTGCTAAAAATATGTATTCTTTATGTGAGTTCTGAATACTTTCATACTCTATATAAAAGGTTCTAACATAGGGCATATAGTAGCCATGTTCAAGATTTTAATTGTTTTACTTAATGTATAACTATAAACACAAATGCCTTTAACCCCTGATACTTCTCTTTTCTGTTTTATTTGAATACTGACCTTCCTTAAGGAGCCATAAGGAACTTAGATTCTTCTTAGCTAGATGTTAATATTTTTTTTTATCATTTTGTCAAATATGTTTACAAAGACTGCACTAGTGTTTCTTTTTTTTTTATCCTAAACATCACCTGTCTTCCTTATAGAACATATTTACCCATTTTGTTCATACTAATCTAAACCTCAGATATTGAACATTGCTTAATGAATTTCCATGTCATATCTTTCTCTAATCACCTTTTAAGTTTATTTTTTCATATAGTTTCAAAACTAGATGGGACCTTAGAGGCCATGTAGATAAACTTTGTTTTTTATAGCGTAGGCCATCATGAAGAATAAAGAGGTGAGTAACTTGCCTAAAGCCATGAATGTTATTGGCAGCACATACTGGTGCATTTTATGGAAGAACAGGAAGAGTAGCTGTCTTTAAATTCCTACAGTGTACAGAGTACCATAGTTTTAAATTTCTATATCCATGCTTTAAATGGCAATCTATAATCCATTTATATTATGGATGTATAGCAGACATAATATTCTTTAATAGTTTACACGTCTGTTTTCCATGCTGGACTCTTACATGTCTCAAAACAGAGATCGTGTATTATATTATTTATCTGAATGTCTTCAGTACCTAGAATAGTGATTGTCTTTGAATGACTGATAGTGCCAAGTGTTTTTAGCCTTCAAGTTATGTTTACTCTATATCTTGAGCATGACAAACTATGACTTTTCAATGATAAACATGTAACTACTATCTGTATTAAGACACAATTGCCGAGCAGACCAAATTTATCTTTTTTGTCTTCCCAAAAGTCCATCTCTACTCCTTATACCTTACCCCCTAAGCTCCAGAGTTGCTTTCTTGCTTTCTGTCTAGGTAGCTACCACCTCCACTTCTAGGACCCACCGCAGTTACTCTCTACATAATAAGGGCTAAACTGGTGTTCAAATAAAAGTTGATGTTTTGTAGGTAACATTTTCTCTGAAAACATCAATGAATGACTTGTAAACGGGCTGACTCCTGTGAAATCACCTACCATGAATTTTATGGCCTGGATATTCTGTTTTGCTATTCCTAGAAAGCAAAGCCTTGGTTCTGGCTGCTAGTTCAGAAACTTTGTGCAAAGCTTTATGTCAAACATCGAAGGCCCCCAAGAAAGAAAGATGTTGCCTTTTTAGTTCTTCATTAATTGGATGAAAATTAATGCTCAATATCCAAGCCATTTATATTAGTCAGTACTTTAGCCAAATATTGACCATGGGTCAGTAACCTGTTTGTGTTTATAGGATAGTGTTTAAACCAACATTTTGGAGGATTGATGAGTTGCTTACTGATTATGAAAATCCCTTTTCTTTATTGTAACCCATAGTTTGTCATGAAACAGTTAGGTTCGGTGGAGGGCAGATAATGGTGTTCAGTGCCTTTACTGACATACTCCTTTTGCAGTACCTCACTGCGGTTAGCAATGCTTCTGCCTAGTAAATTGCAGTCTTGTCTAGCAGTTAAGGCTGCTGCTGGGAACTGGGGCAGAGTCTGCTCAAGCCAATATACTATATGACACCACTCATTTACTCCTAGTTCATCCAGTCTTTGTGAGTTCCATTGCAACCAGCAGCCTTATTAACATGGTTTGCTATATGTGTTAATTATTAGATGCTGTTATAAAATAAGAGTTTTCTGAAATAATATATTTGAAATTGTGAAAGAAAAAAAAAGCCAGAATAGTTTAAAGTTGAACAATTTAGAGAGCATGTTATCTCTGTCATACTTGTCACATTGTGGTCTTCTGATCTTAAGGGTTATTGCAAACAAAAACCTAACACAGTAGTTTTGATTCTTTAGTTAGCAAAACTCTTAGATAGTTGAGAAAATAGCTGTTGTGCTTAAATGTCATGATTTTTAAAAATAACAGAAAAGTGTATTTTGAACTTGTTTTAATTTTGTATGAAATACTAGAGGCCTGTTACACAAAATTCATGCACTGTGGTGGGAGGAGAGTCCCTCAGCCTAGCCTGCACCCTCTCCCATCTGGCATCCCTTGAGGGATGTCTGACTGCTGGGGATCAGGCCTAAACCGGCAGTCAGACATCCCTCTCGCAATCCGGGACTGCTGGCTCCCAACTGCCTGCTTGCCTGCCTGATTGCCCCATAACCACTCTCCTGCCAGCATGATCGATGTCTAACTGCTCCCCTGCTGGCCTGACTGCCCCCAACTTCCCTCCCCTGCTGGCCCAGTTGCCTCCAACTGCCCTTCCCTGCAGGCCTGCTTCCCCCCACTGCCCTCTCCTGTTGGCCTGGTCACTCCTCTGCAGGCTGGTCACCCCCAACTGCTCTCCCCTGCAGCCTGGTCACCTCAAACTGCCCTCCACTTCAGGCCTGGTTCTCCCCCCACCCCAAACTGCCCTCCCCTGCTGGCCTAGTTGCCCCTACCTGTCCTCCCCTGCTGGCCTGGTCACCCACAACTGCCTTCCCCTGCTGGCCATCTTATGATGGCCATCTTGTGACCACATGGGGGAAGCCATCTTGTGCGAGGGTATGACAGCCAATTTGCATATTACATGTTTATTATATAGGACTAGGGGCCCGGTGCACAAAAATTTGTGCACCCCGGGGGGGGTCCCTCAGCCCGGCCTATGCCCTCTCAGTCTGGGACCCCTCAGGGGATGTCCACCTGCTGGCATGCCTGGCCAGCCTGGGTGAGGGGCTGATGGCCATTTTCAGGCTGACCACAGCTCCCATTGACCCAATGTCCCAGCGAGGTTGGCTGGAATCAGGTTTTTGGGGTTTATTTATCTTCTATAATTGAAACTTTGTTTCCTTGAGCAGAGGCCTAGGCAGGCATCAAAGCCTCCTGTTTGCTTCAGCTCCATAGATTCTATAATTGAAATATTGTCACCTGGAGCAGAGGCCCAGCTAGCCTAGGCAGGCAGTTGCAATGGAAGCCTCCTGTTTGCTCTAGATTCGTGGCTGCCGGCCTCCATCTTGGCTGGGTTAATTTGCATACAGCCACTCTGATTGGCTGGTGGGCGTGGCTTGGCAGGTGGACGTGGCTTAAGTGTCTCAGTGTGATGGTCAATTTGCATATTACTTTTTTATTAGAGTAGATGGGATGACCATGCATGTTAGGGTTGTGAGAATTGGGGCAATTATCATCAAAAGAATATCTTTGACAAATAGTAAATGTTATTAAATACAAAATTTATAAATCCCACATGGCTTTCTCTGATATATATATCCTCTTTTCTACCTTCAAAGAAAATTAATTATTCCTTCCTCTCTATTATCACAGCTTATAGGTCTACTAGTACAGCACTTATCTTGTATGATAATTATCTGTGAATGTATTTCTCTTCCCATGGGGTCCCCAGCAACTTGTGAACAGATGCTGTGAAACTTACCTGTGCATTCCCATTACAGAATGACTGGCACAGGGTAGATACTCAGTAATGTTTGTGGAAGAAAATGGAATTAATACTTTTACTGCATGTTAGCATAGAAAAGCACCATAATTCTTGGTTGTTCTCTGAATATTGGGAATTATATAATGTGTAATTGAGATATCAAAACTAGAACTCAGAACTTGTCTGGGAGGAGCAGACATGTCTGTTTTAACAATTAAGTGGAATTATAAAGAATGATGTTTCTTGCATCTTTGCTTGCTTTCCTTTTATATGTCTATATTCTGCTGTTTTCTTTTAAGACATGTTTAAATTTATGTGTATATTCCTTTTTCTCTTTTGGTGTTCCCTTCTATTTTCAGTCATTGAACATGCTTTCCAATTTTTCTTTCTTTCTTCTTCATCTTGTGTATGTTGTACGGAATTGACAGCGTATTATCAGGGCAGACATAGTGAAGTACCCGGAAGAAGATAATCAACATTCCACCTCTGCTCAGACTAGACTCTGTTCAGTACAGTAGTGCAGGTATAACGGATAAATTACTGCGATTTTGGGGAAGAGGGTGGTGAGAACTAGTGAATGCTATCTTGTTCTTTTCCCCTTATGAATAGAGAAGTTCAAATGATTATTGTACATTATTGGAACTAATATTGCATACATCCTGTTTTAGAACTTTGAAATATTGATCCTTTGCCAAGAGACTTACGAATGAAATAAGGAATTGGGAACAAATTAAAATAACATTTCAGTTATTTTCACACGTATTTGTCTTTATGGTTGTGTTTATTACATGTGCATTGAAGTGGAAAATTGAGGCAGTTATTTCATTATTCATTCCTTACCATTTTTCCTGAAATAGCCTGGTAATTGAAAGAGTACTTTTAAAATTTGTCTTGAATTACTCTTCTTTGTCTGCTTGTGTGTGCAGACTTAGTAAAAGAGTTGAAAACAGTTAAAGATTTGTTTTAATGTGAATTATTACCTAGAGATGAATATTAGGGCATATTGCTAAATTTATCATTAAAATAATCCTTGAATGTGGCTTAGAGGGAAGGAAGAATTAAAATTATCTTTCAGTTTAAATTATTTTAAAAATACGAATATGCAGTAATTTTCTGAATTCTCATTCTGTATTTTGTTAGTCATTATTCATAACTCATTAGTGAGCAATTTGAGAGGAACATTATGAAAATTGGCAACGTTTTAAATATTGAGTTGCTCAAAACATTTCTCCTTTCTGTGTGACTTTTAACATTCACACCTCTTCTCACTAACTCACTAATTACTATAAACATTCTAAAAAAAGCTATGGCTGGGGATAGTGGTTTATGGAAGTATTAATAAATAATGACTTTTTTACTTTGAAATAACAAACTCTTGTCTATCAGTTAAACTATGTAAATGATTAATTTTAACCCTTTGCTTTAAGTTTTAACCAGGGTTTAATATTTTATATTAATTTGTCAGGTTTTTATTAGACTTGTGATAACCTCAAGCTATGTCATAAAACCAGGAATGCCTTAATGAAGGAT
The DNA here is from genome assembly GCA_004026665.1 of Murina feae. NCBI lineage: Eukaryota > Metazoa > Chordata > Mammalia > Chiroptera > Vespertilionidae > Murina > Murina feae. The sequence continues at coordinate 38,767 of PVJC01004581.1, read as the reverse complement.
TTGCAATTAGATACTTAAAACAAAACCGAACCCAACAACAACAAGAAAGCCCCCTTGCCTGCCAGTCCCAGCTCTGCCCTAGTTTGTTCTGGTTGGTCCTTTTAGTATCAGCTCCTGCTTCATTTATGGTGTCTATCATCAGGGGTTCGCCAAAGTTCAGAAAATGAAAATATACTGTAAGGAGCCCTTTCTGAATGTTCTGATGCCCTGATAATGACTCTGTTTTCTTTTATGACAGAGGGTGGTGAAGGCAGATATTGTAAACTACCACCAGGAACCCGTGTCAAGACCTGTGAACACTCCTCGAAGCTCTATGTGTGCAGTTCAGTGAGCGTGGTCCTGTGTTGGTGTGTTGGCTGCCCTGCCTCTGTGTGGGCTGAGGACCTGGAGGAGCTGGTTTATCAGGGGCCATCTCTGTAGCTCAGTTAACCCTTGCCTCCCCACTGGCTTTCCCTGTGTGTGCTGCTCCTGGCCACAGGCAGTTCACGGACTGGAGAGAATTCCACTTCGGGACCACACACTTGGAATTCAGATGGAAAGCCCATTCTCTGGAGTTAGACTGCCTCATTGAAAGAGAGAATGTTGGTTCTCTTTAATGTCTTCACTTCTTTTTTCCCAGATGGCAATTTTTTAAAACAAGTATGGAAGCTATCCAAATCCTGATCCTCAGCCAGGATTTTGCCACAGCAAGTTTCATTCTCTTATCTGAACTCATACATGGCAAACATGCTTGAGTACAGATGGTTAACAAGTAATGTATTTTCCCTACAGATGCTAAAGAAGGCGACCTTTTGCTGTCTATCGTGAGAGAAAATATATAAAGCTGTATCTAACTGAAAATGCTGGAAATAAAGCTGCAATAGAAATATTTTTTTCCATTTTTTTAACAAAGGACCTAAACTGTTTATATTGTAGTTGTAGCTCACAGAGTGGTGAGTATTGCTGTTGTACTTTATCACTGTGTCATGGTCATGTGCATTGTGGAATACTCAGGTCCGATGCTGCATGGACTTGGATGGATGCATCCAATACCCCAGGACAAGTTAGGCCTGTTGTTGGATCATTGTGGATCAGACCTGTACCTGATGTTCAGATGTTTTTCTCCTGCAAATAAATTTATTTAAATTACTTTTGGGGGGTGACTTTTCTTTTATCTATCTTCCTTTTAGTTACAGAACCAAGGTGTATTTGGCTGTAACATCAGTGATCATGTACTGATTCAAGCCCAGACTCTGTGGCCTGACATTCCGGAGGCTCCACGGCAGTGTGCGCCTCTCTCCCTTTCTCTACCTCTGCGCAGAGAGCCCTAGCCTCTCTCCTGTGAGCTGTATGATGCTCTGCCCTTCTGTCTCTCTGCACAGGCTCCCCCCATCATCCAGAACCCCCCATCCCTTCCTCCAAGTGTCTGCTTCTGCCATCCAGTCTGTGGTCACCATGAGGGAGGCTCCGTGCAGGGCACACTGGTCTCGTGTTTTTTGAGCCAAGGCGCAGTGCCTGGCCTGGTGGGTGCTTAGTATTTGCCACATTGAGACGAGTGAAGGCCGCCCCTCCACAGTCTCCTCATCTCCACAGCCACAAGTTTCCCACGAGCACCTGTCGATGGCCATTGCCCCTTCCTGCCTGAGTCACAGTCATTCGTATCCTTGTGGTTTACTGTCTCATAGGGCACAAGCTTGCACAGGGTGGAAAGTGTCTCAGGAGTGCCCAGGCAGGGAGCCTTTCACAGGGAGGCTTGGTACAAGTGTGTGCAGAGATTTTGGACACCCTCACTTCACAGCTGTAAGAAATTTTAGAAAACTTGTTATTTCATATTCTGTGTGACTAAGGAAACTGAAGTTTAGAGAGAAAAAAGAACTTGCCGGAGGCCATGAAATCAAGAGCCAGACCTCACGGAAATCTCCGATCTCTGGACCAGGGTGGCATTTGTCAGGAGTGATTTGAACTTAAACAAGTTTAGAAATTGTGACTGCTCTACTCTTTAGGCAGTGTGTCCAATCCTATTCTACTTTGGTTTTTATATTTTTCATTGTATAGCAATTAGGCATCTCTTTCATATGCCTTTCAAGGCTATAATCCCTTCAAGGTGGTTCAGTTTATCCTTCTTAACATCTTCCCAATACTGGCTGGTCAGTTTCTAGGGAGAACATTCACTGAGTGGCCAGATTAATATGACCACCTGATGTTTGCAGGCAAATAAGCTATAATTTTGCTCTGAAGTTGCTAGAGGGCCAGACCATTATAAACGTCTGAATAGCACAACATACCTAAGTATCGATGCTGATCAAGTTCATCCTATCATGTTGATGGCGTATCCCAGTGGAGATGGCTTCTTCCAACAAGACAGTGTGCCATGCCACAGTGCTCATATTGTGCAGGAGTGCTTTCAAGAACATGAGGGAGACTTTACCTTGCTTAGGTGGCCCCCACAATCCCCAGATCTCAATCCAATTGAGCATTTGTGGGACAAAGTTAAAAGAGCCATAGGCAGCTGGTTCCACAAACATCAAATCTCACAGAACTGGACAGTGCTATTCATCAGGCATGGTGTCAGATTCCTCGCATCACCTTTCAACATCTTGTGGAGTCAATGTCAAGAAGAATCGCCACAGTATTGGAGGCAAAAGGTGGCCCAACGAAGTACTGATGGGGTGGTCAATAAACTAGCTGGTCATCATAATCTGGCCACTCAGTGTATATTTTCTCTATCCTTCAGGAGAATACAAAGTTGGATGAAAGATCTCTACCCTCAAGGATCTCACAGTCTGGTTGGAGAGGTGTCTGTTTTGGTGGTTGCTGCAAAGGCTGTGCTCAGTTGAAGTCTACTGTTAAACTAACCTGCACAGGGCTTTCCATTCAGGAAGAGGCGAGGCGTGCTCTTCTGCTCATTTTGTGTTGTTTTGCATCCATGTGAAGACTTGAGGATTTTCTGCTTTCTTCTGTCTAGTCATTGCAGCATTCACAGGTTCGACTTGATGAGCATCCCTGTGACTGCAGGTGAGTGCTGCAGGGATGCTGAGGAGGCAGAGAGAACTTGCACAAGGCCTTCGATAGGACCAGGTGCTTCCGTGGTGTGTGTACACAGCCAGAGCACCGAATGGAACTGGCCAGGGACGGGGCCTATGTCCAATCGCTCTGTCCTGGGCATTTCTAGGCATTGGACACTTGAGCTATGTGTTTTCTCCTTCCAAACTATGATGGGTAGCACTGTCCTCATTTCACACACGAGGACACCAAATCTGAGAGTCCGTGGTACCACCAGGTGCCTCCTGGAGTCAAGAGGTAGAGCCAGGATCCACACAACCCAGTTCTGAGATAGGACAGAGGAGGCTGGGTGCCGATCAGGCTGCTTTCCTTTGGTGAAGATCACACAACCAGCCTCTTTCCTGGGACTCCACCTGGCCTGGGTGTTAAGTTGTTCTTTTGGGAAGTGGTGATGGCCGTGCTGACCACCTATCGTCTCCCACCACCGACCACCTAGACCAGCAATGGGTGTCCAGAGTCTGGTGGGGTAAGTTTGCCCTGTGTTCACTGAGGTGAGGATGGATACGGCCGCCTTTCCACCCTCGCCTTTGGCCTCATTGGTTTTATGTGTCTCCCAGCTATACTTGTCTGGACATTGAGAACCTTCTGGCTCGAGGACAGCAGGCAGAGAGAACATGCAATATAGCACATGGCCAGAGCAGACCATTCCATATTACAATTTTCCCCATACCTCGGGTTTTATTTTGAAACAAAAACGTGGGAGTCATGCTTATTTTACTTTGTTACCTCTCCTGTCCACAGTTTTTAATTTAAAAAATTACACGTCTTTCCAGCTAGTTTTAGGTACTTTGTCTCCTGAAGCATGCTATAGAGTTTCAAGCTCATTGTGGTCACTTCTGCTGCTTATTGAACTTTTGAAAAACACAAAAGTTTTCAGCCAGAACTGGTCATTGGATGTTGCCTTTCAAGTGCACCCTCTATTATGTGTGGCGAACCGCTGCGGAGTGGTTTTTGGAGTGGCCCGAAGAACTCCTGTGACTGCTTTATTATTCCAGGAGGAGGTAAGCCAGGGCCCTTTAAAGTCGATCACTGAAACAATGTAACGGAGCATAATAATTTGTGTGTCATGCAAAAATAGAAACCTTTTCTGGCCATACCCATGCTGGCGATTGCTGTGATGTTGGACAGCCTGAAAAACACTTGCAAGATTCAAAGGAAATGGAAATGCAGACCCGTGGAGCATTGTGGTCGCCATCTGTCCACTGCCTCCCCAGCACCCAGGTTGCCACTGCTCCCAACAACAGTGCCCCGTCTTCCTGCTGGAGCCCTCCATGCTCAGCCACTCCTGGCCTCAGGGATGGGCTCAGAACCCAGGGAATAAGTCCATGAGAGCTAGTGTAACCAGAGGGGACATTTGCTGATGGTTCTGAAATAGGAAGGATAAGAAAGGAAGAACATTAGCTTCTCTCCCCCAGCAACCTCGCAGACACAAGGAGGGTGGGCCCAAGCCCAGAGCTGAGCCAGGGAGGCAGAGGGGAGAGGTGGGGGTAATTCAGCCCCTGACCCAGCCCCAGAGCCCGCCATGCCTCTGGACCTGTTTAACAGCGTGACTCAGTTGTTTTTTTAATCCTTTCTGCCAGGGTTGGTTTATTTATTTTTTGTTACTTCTTACATAAGACCATCATGTATCAGGGTTTGCTTGGCACCAAAGGCAGGTGGTCACGATCTGTGTTTTGTCCCCAAGATCTTAGTCTAGGCACATGTATAATCCAGCGACAGGCAATCAGACTATTTTTGCCTCAGTGGAACTGTACTGTAGGAAGGTGTGGCTTAGCAGTGAGTGTGAGAACATGGGTTTCAGAGAACTGGAGTCGGGGCCACCAGTTAACAGAATTGTCTCAGAAGTTCATGTAATCTTAGCCAGATAATGCAAAAAAGAGTCTGTTCCCTGAGTTGGTTTGTGCATGTGAATCACTGGGACAATCTTGATTCAGTAGATCCCAGGTCAGATTTGAGATTCTGCATTAAAAAAAAAGGTTCCCATGGGCTTTTGCTGAAATTAAGAGAAAATGATTTGACCAGCTTTTTCAGACAGCAGAATCCTGGTGTTCAAGTGAGGCCCTGGGGACATGCAGTGCCTAGGGAGTGTCTGCCCACACGTTAGTGAGGCATCATGGTATCCTAGGCTGCAAGAGAGAGTTCATCCTGCAGACAATGTGGGGACGGAGGGCAGGTCAGTCCTGCCCAGACAGGGCTGAGGGGTGGTCAGAACAGATTCGACTGGGCAGCGAGGCCGGACAGACAGCCTTGAGTGAGACCAGCCTCCCTCCTGACACCCCGGCCTGGGAAGGCAGGCTTTCAGCAGAGCAGGGCCTCAGGCTGCGCTCAGAACTGCACGCATTCCACTCAGGCTGGCCCTTCTCAGCTTCAGTTTTCCACACTGGAGAGCTGGGAACGAGCAGAGGCAGACTATTTGTTTTAAAGTTCTGCTTCCAAGTCATGCCACATGTTCTCAGGCCTCCCACACCATAGACTGAAGTCGGCTCTGGGCTGGAGATCAGGCCGAGGGAGGAAGATGCATTGCGCTGCACAGATACCAGCTCGGCCAGCCACTCTGGCCTGAGTCTGCTGGCCGGGCCTCCTAAGCCTTCACTCATCTGCGTCCCCACACTGCTCCTGGGTGGGCTCTTGGTCATGGTGTCTTGGTCCCTTCTCCACACAGCTGCCTTCTCCCCCTGCTGCACAGATTGCTGCAACTGTCTGCCTCCTTAGATACCTCCACATTCAGCTGCTCACACAGCCCTGAGAATGAACTGGATCTGCGGGTTTGAATTAAGTCACGCTTGTTCCAACCCTCCCTCCAATGGCTCCTCATATCCTTTTCCAGCAAAGAAAATGACTTCCTCAGCCTGAAGTATAGGATCTCCTGCTGCTTCCCCATCCCTCTTTCGGAGAAGTCTGTGTGTCTTCTTCGTTCTGGTGACTTCTTCGTTCTGGCAAGTGGTCCCTCACCTCTCTGTCTCTGTGGGACTTAATCCAGGGAAAGAGAAGCCTGAGGAGACAAATTTAGGAAACCTGCCTCTCCCCTGGGCTCAGAAACCCATTGGCTGGATGACTAGTCCCACTGCTTACTGTCTCTGGGCTGTGTCCTGGGGCCTGGTGGCGGGGAGTGGTCACATATCCTTTCTCAGCCCCGCGCTAATGGGTGCAGGGCTGGAATACCAAGCTCTTCCTAAACATCTCCTCACATCCAATGCACATGGTAGGCAGCCTGGGATCCTAGCCCCTGGGATTCACACCCAGCGCTGTCCCCTCTTACATCGAATCAGGGCGAACCACATGACCCACAGAATCTGCAGACAAGATGGGGAGGCGTTTCCAAGTGAGGTCATCAGAGGCATTGCAGCCTCCATGTAAGTCCCTCAAATTCCTCCTGGGGGAAGCAGGCCCCCGCCACGGGGGCACTTCATTCAGTAGCTACGTGGAGAGGGCCACCTGAAGAACACATCCCGCCAACACCCAGCACCCATGCCTGCTCTCCTCTGAGGCAGCATGGGGGCGAATCCTCTGGCTTTTCATTGGACTGCAGCCTCACCAGAGACCTCGAGCTAGGAGCACCCAGCCTACGGGCCTCCGATTCCCCATCCACAGAAACCATAGGAGATAAGCCATTGCTGCTGTTCAAGCCACTCAGTCTCGGGGTCATTTGCTTCCTGGTGGTTAATACCATCAGCGTTTGTATTCTCTCTGACAGATGGGGAAATAGAGGCTCATTTTTAATAAGATGGCTCAGAAATTTTACCTTCCCAAGTGGAGAAAGCCAATTTTATTTTTTTTAAGTATTTTTATTTCAGAGAGGATGGGAAAGGGAGAGATAGAAACATCAGTGATGAGAGAGAATCATTGATTAGCTGCCTCCTGCACACCCTCCACTGGGGATCGAGCCCACAAACCAGACATGTGCCCTTGACCAGAATTGAAACTGGGGCTCTTTAGTCTGTAGACCAACACTCTATCCACTGAGCCAATTAGGGCCTGTCCATGGTTTTACAATCAGGGTGTGATGGGACAGGGACCCAAACGTAGGTCTGTCTGGCACAGCAGTGGGGTAATGGACTTGCTAGTCCCCCTCACGGCAGTGATGGGCACGGGACTCTCTCATCAGATCTGACTTCTGTGGTCACAGAGACTGGAGCTCATAGGGATGTTTCTTTGATGCCTCTATTTTGGTCTTAACATATTTTAGTAACATCACATTTTTCTTATACACCCAGGAAATAACCTTAGAAACCTTTAATTCAACACTGTTTATTCTAACTTGAGTTGTATACAGTCACAGCATGCAAGTGGCTCATTAAAACAAAAGTAACCCGCCTTCCATATAAGGAGCCTTTGTTTTCCTTGTTTTTCTCTCCCTTCCTCCTCCGAAGCCCTAGTTCCTCCCCACCAGCCAGCACCCCCTCCCTTTTGAGTGAAGCTTATCAAGCCCTTTTGTGCCCTCCAGCTTTCCACCTGACCATACATACCTCACTGGAGACCCCGGGCTGGAAGCACTCAGCTGCAGGAGCCCCACTGTGCCACCCTGCAGCCCTCAGCCCATGAACTCTCTAAGGCCCAGAATCCTGTTGTTTTTATCTGTCTCGCTGGCGCCTGGCACCAAAGACGCACCCAATAAAGGTTTATTGAACAAATGGAGCCTATCTGTATTGTAGGTGGTCATGGCTAACTGTAAACAGCCTGTGGGTGAGCCGGGACACACTCATCCTGGAGACTGTCAAGCAAGGCACTGACCTTGTCTTAGCCACTAACCAGTTATGTGACCTTAGGCAGACTCCTCCATCTCCCTCCACCACGGCTCTGCTTCCTTATCTGCAGTGAGTTCACCAGGTGCTGTGTCAGTGGTCCCCAAACCTGGCTGATCAACCGGACAAACTCAACTCTCTGTGTGACCAAACCCATATTGCCAGCAATGAAGCCTCAGTTTGCAAATCTGTAAATGGGGATGATAACTATGGTGACTGCCCTGAAAACTTCCTGGGGCTAAGATGAATCACTGATCATGAGGAGAAGGACCTCAGACACTTCTAACAATTCCAAACAAGTCTGTGAATCATTGGTCTTTTTATCTGCTTTTCCGAGTGTGACTTGGAGCTCAATATTGGCTAACCAATCCCAGTAGAGTGGTAATGGTGCCTAACTTGGGGGCGGGGCATTGTCTCTTTTCAACTTCCCCCAACCCTCTTGGCTCTTGAGTCAACCATTTCTTTTCATCCCACCTCCACCCCCTGCTCTGTCCCTTCTCCCAGTCTTCTGATACTTTCTCAAATTTGTCTTCTACATTGGCAGGTGGCCCACTAACAGATTGGCCAGCAGCCCTGTGTTAGGGTCAGAGTGGAGAGATGATGCTGTAAAAAGCTGACAGAAAGCTGAGTGAACCAAGATGATGCTGTCTCATCCCTCCGTCCACAGCCCTGTGCAGAGGGGACAGGCCTGGTTTGCTTTCGGTGCTCTCTTTGGAGGCCCGCTGCTGAAGATGGCTGGTGACGAGGGTCAGGGGAGGGAAGATAAGAGGGAAAAGGTCAATTATTTATTGAATAGCCACTCTGCTCCAGGTAGGCACTTGACAGTCCAGCTTCATAGCACATCTACTTTGCTGTGCAGGTTTCACAGGCCATCTACGTTATCCTCATCCTGGCCTTAGTGGGAATGGTGGCTCTCAGCTTCCACATCAGGAAGCTGGGCCCTGGGTGAGTACAATGTCTTGTCCAGTGTCCCAGTCAGCAAGATACAGGACTGGGATTTGAACCCTGTTCTTTGTGACTCCAGAGTTTGTCCTTCCCAATGGAAATGGTGTTTATTCTCGCTCCGTGGCGAGCATTTAAATTTTCAGCAAGACGTCTGAACCTAGGAGGAAGTTTCTTTTAAGTTTTTGGAGCCAAAATTATTTAAATTTTATGGCTAGGAAAAATGTAAACTTACATGTTCAGCAGACCAGAGATGATAAAGTATGCATTTGTCAAATAAAATTCTTTGCTGTGATAAAGTAAATCATTCCTTGGCCTTGTAAAAAATTAGGCCTCACTTGAACTGTTTTCACTTCAGCCTTGGCTAATATTTCTGTTATCTCCATTAGGGATTACAATGATGAATGTCTTTTACTCGCATCGTTAAGCACTTCAGCGAGTATGTGAACACGCGGAGCATCATAAGTCACGGGGAAATGAAACCACGCGGTCTCCTGGAAAGAAGAAAAATCTCGAGTGTCTGACAGGTTAGCATCCTGACTCAGCCACACTAGCAAACTTGCCCAAATTCCTTTGCTCCTCTGAGCCTCACCGTCCCAGTGTGTAAAACACGGATGATGATCCTTATCTCTGTGTCATTTTCGGGATGAAATGAGATGATGTACTTGTAGCATTTTGCACTGCTCCTGCCATGAAGTAAGTGCATAATAAATATCACAGTTATTATTGGAAGAGTTCTCATGGTAACTAGTCATTTTATGACATGCCCGGGGCTCACTTTAGTTAGGAGCCCCTTCGGCAGCAAGACGAAGTGTAGGCCTCACTGTCAGGTGGGCCTCTGCCCCTTTTAGAAATAGGCCTGGCAGGACACAGATGAAGCTCATTCGTGGGTGTGCCTGTTGGCTACACAGAATATCTCACTTAAAGTGTCTTAAACAATTAAGAATAATGATCACCTCTTACAACCATTATTCTCATGGCAAGATGATTCCAGGTTGGTTTCAGCTGCTCAAGGATGCCATCAGGTTTCCAGATTCGTTCTTCTGTCACCTTCAGCTTGTTGGCTGTTAGGTTGTCTCCCTCATAGTCCCAAGATGGCTACAATACCTCTAGGCACCACGTCCGTATACCACAGAATGCAAAGGTGAGAAAGAGGAAAGGGGACCCACCCAATCTCATGTCTCCTTTAAAGAAAAGAACTTCCCAAAAGTTCCCCTCCCATGATGACTTTTCAGCCCTTTTGTTGGCCAGAACTTTGTGAAATGCTGATCCCAGGCCCATGGTAAGGGAAGTGGTTAGGTAGGGCCAGTGATTCTCAGCTCTGGCTGAGACTGAATTAGGGAGACTTTAAAATACAGGTGTCTAGGTTTTACCCTTAGAGATGGATATCATTGGGATAAGTTGGGGCCTTTTGCATGTGTGTGTGTGTGTGAAGCTCTGGGAAGCATCTAGGGCTGAGAATCATTGGTTTGGACTCTCCCCCTGGGATGGGGAGCATCTTAGTGTTCACTGAAGGACATGACCGTAGGATATCTGAGTCAATGAAGTTATGGACAGTGGAGTGTGGCTATTGGGTAGACATTCCTAAAGGGCCTATGTTAAAATTTGACCAAATCGAGTGAGAACTTCAGGTCTATCACCTGTAAATTGCATACATTTTTGTTAGGTCAATCTCTCTGAGCCTCAGTTTCCTTATCCAAGCAATAAAGAAAGTACTACCTACCTCTTGGAGTAGTTTTAAGGTTAAATGAGAACAAGGAAGTGGGAACAGGTGACACAGATTAGGGCTTAGTACACGTTAGTCAATGTCCCCGGAGGTCAGATATTCCTATTCCACAACAGAAAATGTAATCGGACCTGCTGGGTCCTTTTGGCCTTTCTGAGGTGGCAGTGACCAGAATCACTGACCCGGAGCAGCAGCGGCAGAGTTCCTTGTGTTGCTTGGATGGGAGTCTCGCACAGACTTGCCCAGAAGAAAGCCCAGGCAGCGCTGGTGGAAGGCTTTGGTGACTGTGTAGGAAAGAGTGAGCGTGATTCTGGCTGGATTCTAGGGTCCATCAGAGTCTGCAGAACCCATGCTTAACTGCTTAATGGAAGCCCTGGGCATGGCCAGCCTCCTCCCTGTCAACCCCGTGGCCTCTTTATCTGCCTCCTGTCCAGGAAAAGAGTTAAGTGTAAACTAACCGTTCAGGGAAATGGGTTGTCAGGTCACTGAACCAACATGTTACACTTAATCTGTTAAAAACGGCACAGCTCCCACTTGTAAACACCTCCTTGATAAGCTCTTTATAGCATATACAACCTAGGAAAACGAATGGCACCCTGCCAACTGCCTGGACTTACTGGCCCCTGTGCTTGGCCTGATGACCTCCCAGTTCAGCTCGGTTCAGCTCACCCAGTCCAACCCATGTGGGCCCACTTTGCGCTGCTCCTGGACTGGGATCCAGGACTTCCAAGAAGGAGCAGGTGAGGACCTCCATCTTTTGATAAAGTATTTTTAAAATGTATTTTTATTGATTTCAGAGGGGAAAAGAGAGGGAGAGAGATAGAAACATCAGTGATGAGAGAGAAATATTGATTGGCTGCCTTCTGCACACCCCCTACTGGGGATCGAGCTGGCAATGGGGGCATGTGCCTTAAGCAGCAATGGAACGGTGACCTCTTGGTTCATAGGTCTAGGTCAATGATCAACCACTGACCCACACCAGCTGGGCAGACCTCTGTCTTTAAAAGATTCAGGGAATGGGGGACCAGGTCACTCTAGAAGTCTTCCTGGTGTTGGGCTCAAATCCTGGCTCTCAAGCTTCATGCTGTGTGGCTTTGGAAAGCGAATGTGTTTAATTTCTGTAGATTTAACTCCACAGACTTGGTGAAAGTGCGTGAAAAGGAACGGTTATCAGTAGCTCAGGTGATTTTGTCTGTCAGGCTGTTAATGAGCACCCCACCCCCATCTCCCTAGTGAGTTTGGGCCCTGCCTGCCTCTCTGCCCTGAGCATGCGGCTGTGCTGGGTGGGATTCAAGTGTTAGGCAATCATATTTGACTATAGACCTTTTTGCCTTGCTTGCCGGCTTTGGAAGCCAAGCCCTGTGTAAGGTGTGATTCCATTCTATATACCTACCCAACGTGGCATGGCCCCTCCTGGGCCAGAGTATATCCTTGTCTCCTCCAGAGTGGGAGGAATCTGGCTCTCCCCTAACTGATCTTCTCTCCTCTAACCTGGTTCAGAGACCTACACTTAATAAATACTAATTAACACTCAGTGCTAACGTACTCTCGCCTCCTCCTTAAATGGAAGCAGAGGCAGGGATGCTCCACTGACTCACCCCTTTAGCCAAGGCAGTCGGCTCCACAGTGAGCTCCTGCCCCAAACAGACTCTGAGTCTCAGCTCTAGGATTGTTGAATGCAGGAATGGAAAGTGGCTGAGAAATAAAAGATGGAGACAGAGGTGTTTTGATGGCGTTCAAACCCCTGGTTCTAGTATGTCCTGGAGGCCAAATACCTGTCTGTCCTCAAGCGAGACCTAGTATCCTGATTAGAAACTCATGTGCTTACCTAAGCTCATTTAAGGTAGGTTTTGGCCCCCTGCCACCAAAGTGGTTCTGAGCAACACAGTAATTTAGATCAGAAAATGCCCCATGTCACTCAAAGGTTCAAGATAGGCTCCTTTGCCTGGCTGGTGTGGCTCAGTGATTGAGCGTTGACCTATAAACCAGGAGGTCACAGTTTGATTCCTGGTCAGGGCACATGTCCAGGTTGCAGGCTTGATACCAGTGTGGGGTATGCAGGAGGCGGCCGATCAATGATTCTCTCTCATCATTGATGTTTCTATCTCTCCCTTCCTCTCTGAAATCAATAAAAATATATTTTAAAAAAAGACTTGGCAATTTGGACTCAGTTCCATCTCATCCCAACACCTGGGTTCTCCCCCTAAAGCTCCTGTCTCAATTACATTTTAAGAATCAGGCAAGACCTTAGGTAAAGTATCCAATGGAACCTATGTTGATTGCAGGGCTGGCTGGCACCTCAGCCACCTGCCCTGTGGTGAGGACAGAAGCTGCCCTGTGGGTTGGAAGCAGTTCTTTGGACATGCCAGCTGAAAGCCTGTATGCATGCCAGTAGTGGCCAGCGGATTCCTCAGAGGAAGGGATGTGAGGGAAAAGGTGAGGAGTAAATTATGAGGCAGGAATGGTCCCACCACGTGTAACTCACAGGATGAAAAATGCTGTCCAGAGCTGTAATTTTTGGATATCATAACATAGAAGAATGAGAATTATTGTCTATGGAAAAACTTGGCTATCATCAAATATAAGTTCCACTTTCAAGACAAAGTAGTAGGCAACATCCACAAAATCTTCATACCTTAACACAAGCATACTTAGTGTTAAGGTCCTAGACATTATTCTGAAGTTTCTCTTAAAAAGAATGTTACTCTTTAATTGGGAATCAACCATCTTTTTCACTTAGCATCATTTTAACTCATGTTTTTATGTGGCCACATAGTTTTATAACATAATCTTTTACTAGAGGCCCGATGCACAAAATTCCTGCAAGGAGCTCGTCCCTCGCAGCCCCAGATTCATCCAGAAGGTCATCCAGAAGGACGGCCAGAGGTCGTTCGGCTGTCCAGTCTAATTAGCATATTATGCTTTTATCATTATAGATTATTATAGATGAGGGCAAAATATTTCCTTGGTAGATGTAATGTAATTATATAACCATGTTTGTGGATACAGAGGGTTTGCCAGCCTTTCTCTAGTAAATGATGCACTGTCCCATCTCTGCACTGACAAGGTCATCTCTGTGCCCAGCCTGCATCTCCTCAAGTCTCAGAATACAGCCCCTCACCCATTCCCCCCACTCCTCCCCTCTCCGAGTGAAGCTCATCACCCATCCTCCCCATTCCTCACCCTCAGATTAAAGCCCATCACCCATTCCCCCACTCCTCACGCTCAGAGTGAAGGCCATCATTAATTCTCCCCACTCTTCACTGTCTCAGAGTGAAGCCCTATCACTCTCTCCAATTCCATTGCCAGTCCCCTGCCTGAGCACCTCCTGTGCGATCCTATAGAGTAGATGATCACATCTCTCTCTTACATTTTCAACTCTTTAACAGCCATGCATAAGGTCCTCCTATTCTAAAACATTACCCCTGTGCCTTGAGTCCTCAGTTATCCTGTCCAGTCTCCCTCTCTTCACCCTGTGTTTATAGCTCAGGGTATCCTAGCATCTGCCTCTTCCATTCCACTAGACTGGCCCTTGCAAAGACCCCGGGTGGCTCCCACACATCTTTCCCAAGGTGTATCTTTAGGGGCTTGCTTCTCCACTGGACTCCCTTGGCTGTTGTGCTATCCCTGTCTCAGTCTTTAAAGACTCTCTGTGCCGTTCACATCTATCTCCCTATACTGCTCTGTCTCTTCCATTCCTTTCATGTGGATGCTCCTGAGGATCTCATTCGTGACCCTCTTGTCATTGTAGAGACTCTCTTTCTCTGGAGTCTCATTCATTCTCAATTTTAACAACTTTCAGGAAGTTGTTAAAAGCCTTTAAGATGGTTGACCTACAAGCAGTTCACTGTTACAAAGCATCAAGTGTAAGGCACGGAATGGCAAAAAAAAAAAAAAAAAAAATAGTTGGAGGGTAAGCAAGAGCCAGACCACATAGGGAGTCGAGTGCCTGGAAGTTGTCTCATAGGCAATGGGGGAGCCACCAGAAGTTTTAACTACAGGATGACATCCCATGACAAGGATCTTAGGGACTTTCGGATGGTTCCTAAATACCATCCAAACCCCTGTTTCTACCTCAAACTCTCTTCCTAAGTTTATTCAGGCTTCAAATTCACAGATACTTGGCAAGAGCTTTTTGTGCACCAGGATTTACTTTTGATTAGATTTAAGGATGGATAAAGCATGATCTCTGAAGTCCTATGTCCATTTTCTCTTGGCGATCTCCACTTCAATGACACACAACTTACACTTAACCCATTCTGAGGCTCCTCTCCCTTCCAGCCCGGCTCCTATGCCTGTGCCTGGTCATCACCAGCCAGCCAGCCAGTCGCCTAAGCCAGACACTTGGGTGTTATCCCAGACCAGCTCCAACCTCACCCTCATGTTCTATGACACCCTTAAGGAATATTTTGAATCTGTATGCTAACCCTCTTTCTTCCCACCACAGCTCCATCCTTGACCCTCATACCCTACTTTTTGCAATAACCACAGTTCTATCCTTGGCTCTCATCTCTTAATAATTCTTTTGCGATAACCTTTCCATGGATCTCAGGGACTTTCAGATGGTTCCTAAGCACAAACATGGCAACGTCACCCTGCAGTTAAAATTTCTGGTGGCTTCTCATTACCTATGGGATGACCTCTAGGTACTTGACTCCCTATGTGGCCTGGCCCTGCCTTACCATTCTGTGCCTTATGCTCAATGCTTTGTAGCACTGAACTGCTTGTAGGTCAACCATCTTAAAGGCTTAGTAGCTGCATTGTTCCCTTGCCTGTCATTCCCTATCCTAATTTCTCACATATTCACTTCAAGTTTTGTTTTCTTTAAACCTAGGCATCATCATTTCAGGAAAGATCTCTCCCGCCCCACCTCCCTGGGCTTAGTCCTCTTAGGCTCTGCACAACTCTAGCAGCTTGTACTTGTTTTTTCATTGTGTAGTGAAACATCACATTGGTTTATCTGTTTGCACGTCCATCTTCCTTAGGAATTCAAATAAATACTGAACAAATAAATGTTAAAAAATTCCATGTATGTCCCTAGTCATTCTGTTACTGATCGCTCTAGTTCAGAATAATTTGTGGGGTTTCTCCTCATAAACCCAGGGGAGAAATGTGCCCACAAGATTGTTCAAAGTTTCCCAAGTGGGCCAAGAATTAGGATTTCACCTCTGACCTCCTGACTTGCCCATCACAGGCACTGACTTTGAGACCACAGCAAAGCTCCCAGAATTTCAAGGCACCGGACAAACTCTCTGGCCCACAGATTAATTTTAGAGTCATTGAAATTCTGCCAGCTCTGGGGGAAGTGATTGGGAGCCAGGCTGACAACCAGCAAAGGAGGAAATTACTCTGTGTCTATTTCAAGATGAGAGAGTGGTAACCACGGTCCTTCCCCCAGTGATGCTGTTCGAAAAAACATAAATTTAATACTTGCATGAAACTCAATCTCCTGACCATAAGTGTTTCAGGGCTCTCTTTGATGTTCAGGAGAGAGCGCCTGATGCCAACGTCTTCCGCACATCTGGTGTGAAAGTCGCCTTGCACAGGAGCCCAGCATCCTGGGTCCCCAACTGTCTTAAAGGAAGAGTTCAGATTTGTTGCAATAACTCAATAAATATTTATGTAGTGCCCACTATGTGAAAAACACATTGTGTTGCTAGAGAATGAGCACAGACTTCTGGGTCAGATGGAAGGGTGTCCCAGGCCTGTATTGGCCCCTAACTGGTCTCAGATCACAGACAAACTGTACTTCCCCAAGCTTTGGTTTTCTCATGTGTGAAGTGGGGTGATCATTTTTACCTTTCAGGGATGCAGGATGGATTGTATGAGGCAGAATAAGAAAGAGACTGCCTAGCACAGTGCCTGGTACTATATCTTTACTGAAAAAAAAATACAGTTCTCAAATAATATAATTTGAGTTGATGATTGTGGCTGTTATCTTACTACAGCCACATTAAAAACTATTAGGGACACATTAGTTAGGAATGTATTTGGCTGCAAAAACACTAAGTAAGTGGCAGGTCAGTACATGATGAACAGTTGTCTTCTTGGGGATCTGATTTGTAGTGTTTGCCAATTTCCATGGTGTAAATAGTCCTTCCATGGCTGATCTCAAGCTCCTGTGCGATAGACTGGATGTGGGTTGGGAAGATGTGTAGCATCTCCCATGGTACAGCCTGTGTGTACAGCACAGTGTTGGGAGATGCATGGTATGGCCACCTTCAGACACAGGTGACACGCACAACCTGGAGAGCATGGTCAGATTTATAAAATATTTAGGAATTGATGAGTTCTGAGTATTTATTACCTTATTTTTAACATAATTTATTTTTTTGTGAGATTATAGAACTTAATTTTTAAAAATATATTTTTATTGATTTCAGACAGGAAGGGAGAGGGGAGAGAGAAACATCAATGATGAGAGAGAATCACTGATTGGCTACCTCCTGTACGCTCCTCATTGGGGATCGTGCCCACAACCCAGGCATGTGCTCTTGACTGGAATCAAACCTGGAACCCTTCAGTCTGCAGGCTGATGTGCTATCCACTGAGCCAAATCAGCTAGGGCTAGAACTTAATTTTTTAATAATGCTTGTGCTTAACAGCTAGACCCAGAGTTCCTTGAACCATTTCCTCAGAGGAGTTAGTTGGGTCAGTGACAGCACAGCATGGCCCAAAATTCTACTACAGGGGCTTTCACACATTGTGTTTCACTCATCTCCTATGATGAGAGGCCAGGACTGGTGCCAGGGTAGAGCCCTCAGGGGCCTAGCGCTGTCCCACATGGGAGTCCTCCATCCCCATGGATATTGTTGTATGATTACAAGACAGCTGAGTCCCTCTAGACTCTGTATCTGAATGCCAAGAGCAAGGAGGAGGGAGGAGAGAAAGGATGACTTGTGCTTATTTGGGGAGAGAGGCTGTATTAGTTCCCAATGGCTGCTGTAACAAATTACCACAAATGTAACACAGAAACACCTGTGGCTAAAACCACACAGGTTTATTACCTTATGGTTCTGGAGGTTGGGAATCTGAATGTCTCTCACTGGGCGAAGGTCGAGGTGTTGGCAAGGCTGTGCTGCCTTGCACAGGCTCTGGGGGAGCATGCTTTTCCTTGCCTCTTCCTGCTTCTAGGTGCCCACATTCTGCTGTGCAGCCTTCTCCCTTCAGTGCCAGGATGGAGGTGGAGAGTTGAGTCTCCTCACGTGACTCCAACACCATGTTCTCTGATGCATCCACTTATGAGGAGCCCTGTGGCCGACCTGGATAATCCAGAACTATCTCTCTGGTTTAGTGTCCTTACCTTGATCCCATCTGCAGAGGCCCTTTTTGCCAAAGAAGGAAAGATCTGCACCAATTCCAGCGATGAGGACATGCACAGCTTTGGGAACTGTGACTCTGCCTACACAGTCACCTTCCTCAGGGGCTGTGTCCTGCTTCCCACAGCTGAATGTCTCCTGGTGCCAGAGCTGCGAGGGACAGGGAAATCCCCCTGAGCCTGGCCACAGAAGCCGCATGAGCTACCACCGAGTAAGTCCTTCCTTCCCTCCTTCCTCAGTGCCGGCTGTTTCCATTTTGCTAACCTTTCTGGAGATATGTGCCTCACCCATCTTGTGGGCAAATTAGGTGAAGCAGCAATACATGTGTAAAAGGAAAGACTGGGCAAAGCAAGGGGACAGCTGGGACATGAGCTCTGGGAGCCCAAGGTCTGGGCAGAGAAGCCACTTGCAGGAGGAGGCCCAGCCTCAGGGCCAGGAGCCTCTGGGTAAACACTTGCCGTCTCTATATAGTGCTGAGGCCCGAGGAGGTCCGGAGGGATTCCTGGGCAGGGATATTCTAGGTCAAGGATTTCCTTTCTGAGCCTCTCTAAACAAGGCTCACAGATGGCCGGGCGAGTGGTGTGGTTTCTGCTGCCGCCGCTCCTCTCCGTGACCACCCTGTGCATAAGGGAGGCTGGCTTCTCGAGGGGCTGGGAGTTGGCACGGTCCTCGAAGGCTCCCTCCCCGTGGGGACACAGGGCCCTGCCACAGGACGTAGGGTCCTGCCATGGGGACCCTGATAGTCTGTGTTTTTCTGTCTCTTCCTGTTCCCTGCCACATGAGGGTAGCCTGAGGGGCACAGAATCCTGTCGACCCGCTTAGCTGTGACTGCAGTGTAAACTGTGTTCATTGGGGTGATGTTGGCCATGTCCTGTGACATGGCCTCTCACTGTTTTAAAAAATGTATTTTTATTGACTTCAGAAAGGGAGAGAGAGAAACATCAATGAAGAGAGAATCACTGATAGGCTGCCTTCTTCATACCCCCTACTGGGGATTGAGCCCACAACCTGGGCAGGTGCCCTGACCAGAATCAAACCTGGAACGCTTCAGTCCACAGGCTGACACTTTATCCATTAAACCAAACCACTTAGGGCAGATCTTAACTTTGATGATCTTTAGATTCTTGCCATTTATCTTGATTATTTCTGTACATTCTTCCTCTAGAGTCAGCCTTTTACTTCCCTTATAAATCCTCAGCTTTGCATTAGTTTATTAAATTATTTTCTAAGTTATGCACTAAAAATAGGTGTGCATATCTACTTTAGTGGCAGGAGTTATGCTGGGCACTGCGGGAGGTGCAGTGATGAAATAGACTTGGATTCTTCATTCAAGGAATGAGAGTCTGGAGGGGAGGCCAGGTGAGACTTGAGTCTAAATAACATCACCAAATTGGCACGGTTGCCACTGCTGCCAGCCCTGAATGAGAGCTTACTTTGTGCTAGGCTTTGGCAGAGAGCTTTGCATTGCATTGATGTTGTACATTAATACATATATGAATAATGAGTTTAATGCATACAGTAATGCAACCAGGGGAATAGTGTTCTTATCTTTATTTTATAGAGGAAGAAATTGAGCACAAACAGGCTAAATGAATTGCTCAAAGTCACATAGCTAATCAGCAGGAGAGAGTTTTCTAGCCAGGATCCAAAGCCTGAATGTTTACTACTTATCTCAGTTAGTTTGGGATGCTGTAACCGAATAACATAGACTGGGTGGCTTAAATGGCAAACATTTGTTTCTCACAGTTCTGGAAGCTGGAAGGTCCAAGATCAAAGTGTCTGGTGGGGGTTCACTTCTTGCAGGTGGCTGTCTTGTGTCCTTATGTGGTTGAAATCAGGGAGCTTTTGGGGGGCCTCTTTATAAGGGCATTAATCCCATTCACGAAGGCCCCATTCTCATGACTAAATCACTTCATAAAAGCTCCAACTCCAGTTCGGGGTTGGGATTTCAACATATGAATTATTTTTTTGGGGGGACACACAAACATTTAGGTCTGTAGCCACTATCAAGAGAAAAAGAAATGAGAGACTCTGGAATTTCACCAAGTGGCTATCTGACTTTCATAGGAAAGCCTGTGGCATTTCTGATTGTGACCTGAAAGGATGAGCAGTCTTGGAGAAATAGAAATGGGAGAAAGGAGACTTTAGGCAAGCACTGCCCAGTAAAAACTCCTGCATGTTGAAAATGTGTATCTGTGCCATCAAACATGGATAACTGGCCACATATGCCCATGGAACACTTGAACTTGGGCCAATGCGACTGAGGGAATGGAATGAACTTCTAATTTGGTTTAATTTTTTATTGGTTTTTTAAAAAAATCTTTATTGTTGAGATTATTACAGATGTCCCTCTTCCCCTCCCTCCATTACCCGCTTTGACCCGGTTCCTGTCCTGCTTCAGGCCTTCTCTACCCTATTGTCTGTGTCCATAGGTAATGCATACATGCATATAAGATTTTTGTTTAATCTCTTCCCTCCTCCTCCTCACCTTCCTCCCTCTGAGAATCATCAGTGTGTTCCATTTCTATGCCTCTGATTGTATTTTTTTCACCAGTTTATTCTGTTCATTAGATTTCTTATTCGTTTATTTGATTTTTATATTCAGTTGTTGATAGGTATGTATTTGTTGCCATTTTGATATTCATATTTTCAATCTTTTTCTTCTTCTTCCTGCTCTTAAAGAATACCCTTCAACATTTCATATAATACTGGTTTGGTGGTGATGAACTCCTTTAGCTTTTTCTTATCTGTGAAGTTCTTTATCTGACTTTCAGTTCTAAATGATAGCTTTGCTGGGTAGAGTAATCTTAGTTGTAGGTCCTTGCTATTCACCACTTGGAATATTTCTTGCCACTCCCTTCTGGTCTGCATAGTTCCTGTTGAGAAATTAGCTGACAGTTGTATGGGTACACCCTTGTAAGTAACTAACTGCTTTTCTCTGGCTGCTTTTAAGATTCTGTCTTTGTCTTTAGCCCTTGGCATTTTAATTATGATGTATCTTGATGTAGTCCTCTTTGGATTCCTCTTGTTTGGGATTCTCTGTGCTTCCCGGACTTATAAGTCTATTTCTTTCAGCAGATAGGGCAAGTTTTTTGTTATTATTTCTTCAAGTAACTTTTAAATATCTTGTTCTCTCTCTTCTTCTGGCACCCCCATAATTCAGATGTTAGTACACTTGAAGTTGTTCCAGAGACTCCTTACACTATCTTCATATTTTTGGATTCTTAATTCTTTTTGCTCTTCTAGTTGGGTGTTTTTTGCTTCCTCGTATTTCAAATCATTGATTTGATTCTTGAGATCCTCTAGTGTACTGTTGAATCCCTGTATATTACTCTTTATTTCAGTCAATGTATGCTTAATTTCTGACTAGTCCTTTTCAATTTTTTTGGCATTCTTACTTAAGATCCTTAAAAGTCTCATTAAGTCCCTTGAAGATTTCTAGAAGATTCTTGAGTAACCTTATAACCATGGTTTTGAACTCTATATCTAGTAGTTTACTTTCTTTCATTTGTGACATGTTTCTTTGTTTCTGCATTTTGGCTGCTTCCCTGTGTTTGTTTCTATGTATTGGGTAGAGTTGCTATATCTCCTAGAATTGGTAGAGTGGCCTTATCAGTCACCTGAGTTTGGAGCTCTAAGTGCACTCCTTTATGGGCTGTGAGCACAGTCTTATTGTAGTTGAGACTTGATTGCTGTTGATGTCACTGGGAGGAATTGACCTCCAGGTCCCCGCACCTCCTACCAGTCTCAGTGTGATTTCTTCCTTATTTCTCTAGTTGTAGGACTTCCATTCAGCCAGCTTTCCAGCAGTTTTGGATGATGATTTTCTGTATTTCAGCTGTAATTTTGATGTTGTTGTAGGAGACAGTGAGTATAGGCATTTACCTACGCCACCATATTGGTTCCCTAAATGGTTTAATTTGAATGATCTGAAATTTAGGTGGCCACCTGTGATTAGTGCAATCATACCAGTCAATGTAGCTCCAGGGAGCTCCTGCATCATGGTCACAGTTAAGAACATCAGTGGTTATGAGGCCTTCATTTTCCAGGGGAAAGTGGACCAAGCAAAAAGGGGTAAAAGACGTAAGAGAGGAGGGTGGATGGTTGTCAGATGATGGGTTTCACAGAGGAACTGAGCTTTTTTCACAGTCATTGAAGAACTGGTAAAATTTTGAATCTGAGAAACAACTAGAAAAATGGGAAGACACAGAGGACAGGAAGAACTGGAGAAGGGACAGCATGAGGCCAGTTACACTAAGCTATCACAATCAGAATTCCTTTAGAAGACTCTTAGGATTATTTTAGGACTATTATATAAACCAGGAAGAAAATAACTCGTCAATAAATTAACTAGGGTCCTCTTTTTGATCATATGGGACAGTGTTGCCTCATTTGCTCAGCTGTAATTAGAACTTTTAATTCAATGTGTTGCAAGTAACCAGTTTGAGCAGAAATGAGTCATTATAAGAAAGATACTTAGGCGGCTCATGTGGTCCAAGAGCAAGAGGCCTTTGGGGGAAGGCGAGTGGAACCAAGAACTGGAAAAAGGGCAGAAACCCAGACAGTCCTCTCTCTCCTCATCTCTGCTTCTTTGTACATGTTTCTCTCTCTCCTGATGGCCTGCTCCCACGATGGGAATTGGATAGATCCCTTTGAGGGCTTGAGCATATATCTTCTCAGTTGTCACCACACACAAAGACTCATCTACCATCCCAGGAATCCAGCTCATAAACAGGGAGCTTGGATCAGGTGTTCTCTTCGATTCAAGTGGCCACAGCTGGAGATGTAGGGTCAAATGGGTAAACATGTGGTCAAGGGCAGTGGATGGGAAGGGAAATTCCCAGAGATGGAAGGTCTCCATGACCTGGACAGGTCATAAAGAGCGGCAGTCACAGGGAACTCTTGCTGCTGCCATGTGAAATGTGGTTGGAGCCTGAGTCCCAAGTGAGAAATGTAGCAATGACAGGCATTAATGCTACAGCAAACACAGGCAGGAGTTCAAACGGTGATGAGAGATGACAGAATGTAAACAGAACCCTGCCTGGTCAACTTTTCTAATTGTTCTTCCCTGTGTAGCTCAGCAGCTTCTTTTAGGTGCATCTTCTGTAGCATGTGCTCTGCACTGAGAATCAGAAGTGCCCCTCCATGCCCCTCCATGCCCCTCCATGCCCTCTTTCCTGGAGGATAAAGGCTGCTTTCTTCATTATGTAAGGCTAAGGAAACATCCGGGGCCCTTAGCGGTAGAATGCACTGGGACTTGAGATGATTGATTCTTTTTTTTGCAGCACAATGGAAGAAGTGTAAAAATGAATTCCACATGTTGATAATCACTCCTCATATTCTTGACTACTTTTTTTTAAAGGTGCTGAAAATCAATGATATAGTAATAGTAGTAAATGTAACAAGAGCTTTTAAAATCACAGTTTGGCAAGAATGAAGGTCATGCCAGTGTCAACATAGAATCATACCTCAACCCTCAACCTCATGTTCTTTTGCAGGGTAGGGGAGGGGCGAGAAACAGTCACTCTGTCATTTAAGAGGGGCCCTGAATCCTTGTGGGTACTAGGTGGTAGAGGAGCTACATTTACCACTCATACAGTTAGTGATTTTTTTCAACTCAGTGAAGATTTTGAAGATTTTGAGGATGTAGGCTCTGTAAGAGTGAGGTCAAAATAGGAAGGGAAAAGGATTGAGGAGTGATGCCAAGGCCAAAAGACCAGCATGGTCCTCTCTGCCATATTTACATAAAGGTTATTGTAGTTGCAATCTTTATTTCTGACTTACTTGGTATTTGGCAAGTATTTCTTGAGAATCTACTGTGTATTATGTGCACATCTAAGCCATTGTGACCTATCCATAACACAATAATATGTTTACTTACCTCCTTTCTGGCAATGTGTGTTGGCCCAGTGGGAGGAAACAGACAATAAGCATTATAAATCCATCAGTTGTCTGGTATAACAGATGATGCTGTGGGAAAAAGGAAAAAGTATGGCAGGTGAAGGATCAGGTCCTTAGCTACTTTGCGTGTGAACCTCTTGGAGTTTGGGGCTGGAGGCTTCTCTAGCAGCCCGTCTGGAGTTTCTGAGGCAAAGAGAAACCCAGGCAAAGAGAAACAATCTCACTGCCCTGTTGTTCTCTGGGGCCTGAGGTCTTCCCAATACACCTTCTCCTTTTCATCTCTCAGGTCTTCTTATGTGGTTTTATATATTATGTCCAGTGTCCAGGGTTTATAGCTGCACTGAGAGGGGGGAATGGGGAAAAGCACATAAGCTACATCTTGAGAAAGAGAATGCATTTAACATATACATTTCATGTCATACATTTCCCTGTGATGATTGCTTTAGCTGAATCCTAAAAATGTTGATGTGTTGTGTTTTTCATTATCACTCGGATAGAACTATTTTCCCCACTTATTTTGATTTCTTATTAAATTTGTGCATTATCTAGAGATAATGGACAAAAATTTGGTGGCTGGTGGATTTTTTAGATTTCCTTTGTGATTTATTTTAATTTAGTCAGAGTACATACTCTGATTTCATTGGAATTTTTGAGACTTGTTTATGGCCCAGCAAGTGATCTATTTTAGTTAATGTTCTCTTTGTACTTGAAAAGGAAGTATATTTTGAAGTTACTAGGTGTAGAAAACACAAATTAGGTCATATTAGTTAGCTGCATTGTTCAACATATTGACTACGTAGATTGAAATTCAAATAATCAGGGTTATGAGATGTTGGTTTCTGGCGAATTGGGTTACACTGACTCTGAGCACTTTGGATAGTGCTTGAGGGGTTCCAGGTCTCAGTAATCACTGCCCATCTGAAGTACAGTTTCCAGGAAGCTCTCTCTATGAGGGCCTGCCACTTATCACACTTCATTACATTACATGCTTCCCATGTGGCCAGCTTACCTGTGTCTCTCCAGCCCACATCAGTTGCACTGTTCTGCTCTTTATGACACACAGGTCTCTGCACTTCTACTGTGGCTCCTTTCCCCAGGTCTTTGCTTGGGCTATTTTGTCTGCCCAGAGGGACTTCCTCACAAGGGAACACCTCATTTTGCAAAAGCCTGCTTAGCAGAGACCTCTGCGATGCCCCATCGCAGGATGCATCTCTCTCTTGATGATATCCCTGTACTTTGTAAATCCCCCCATTACAGAACCTCAGCAGATAAGCCAATAAAGTCTCCAATGTGTGTGGGGCAGTGTTCCAGGTACTATGACAGGTGAATAATATTCAGTTTCCTCTCGAAAGTTTGCAGCCTGTACTGGAACTTTTAGTTCACATTCTGTCTCCTGCTAGACTGTCACCTACTTGATTGTCTCCTGCTAGACCTCCTGAGGACAGATATATGCCTTCTCCCGTTTATGTTCCACAAGGACCTCACATCAGACATGACACATAACAGGGGCTCAAACACTTGAAAAATCAAGCCAACTAAGAATAGGTCTTTCACTCTTGGGGCCTATTTCCATCAGCAGAGCTTTTGGGATTCCGTGGATACCAAAGAGTGGACTCATCACCATGGATGGATGAAATCCCAGCCACAATGCCGTGCCCTCAAGAATTCAAAGCAGCTCCTCTGTGTCCTGGAGTTCCACTTAGAATCATACACTGTAGGGACTTATCTCAGGATCCATTCATGAATCCAGCATCTCCATAAGGGTGCATATGTTTAATCGATGGAACACAAGATGTTTTTTAGTGGTAGATGGGTGAATTTTTCAATAGCTATGTATTTTGAATGTACATTGGAAAAATATACACAATACACCCCCCGTGCCAATATTGTTTAACTAGAGAGTAAGGATAAAGGCAAATTTTGGATACTCATGTTTGAAAGGACAGGATAGGTAACATGAAGAAGTGGCAAAACCATGAAAGTGGTACATGAATGAGAACAGTTTGCTTATTTCACAGACGACTAAACCAAGGTGAGGAGGAGTTTCGCTTAAGGTCCCACAGCTTGTGCGTGGCGGGGCAGGAATGAAGACTCCAACCACCTCGGTCTCCAGTTGGGGAAATTTCTAGGTCGTGTTCCTAGCTCCAGGTGTCTGTAGAGAAGCACAGGAATTTGGGCCTGGGACCAGGTGGCCCTTTTGGAGCTGTAGAAGAGTGTGGGAAGGAGGAGGAAACCAAAGGGAACAGAGAGGACTGGAGGCTGATAATAAGCCTTCAGTTCAGTCTGGGCTGCCGCCGCTGGTGGGTGGCCTCGCCCTGGTTACTGCTCCTCTTTGCAGGGGGCAGGGGGGCAGCCTCACTTCAAGAGAGGCTGCTGCCTTTAGCTGCGTGTTGATGCCAGTGGACCCTGGGACCAGAAAAGGGCCAAGTCAGGACATTTTTCAAATTCATCTGCAGACAGTGTCTCTTTTTCACTTGGTTATGCCATGGAGTACTCAGGGTGCTTTGGGGCTGAAGGTATGTTTTCACCCCACTGGGAGAACTTTCCTTTGGGAACTGGATTGGAAGGGATGGGAGAAGAGAATCCTACTGTCCTTGTTATGTGTTTCTTCCCATCCACCCCTGACAGGCAGCACAGCAAAGAACAAGCTGGACTCTACCCCGAATCTGAGAGAACTCTGACCTTGTGCAGGGCAACCTGAGAGCTCTCTGTGTGCTGACGCCTTATCTTTGTAAATGGAGGACTTTCTAAGGCAGGATTCAATGTAAGAAAGTCTGACCTCTGGACTCTTATTAGAGAGCCTTTGTTTTTTCCATTTGCTCTACAGATGCATGTTGGGCACCTACTATGTGTCAGATGCTGTGTTGGGCCCTAGGGGTATGATGGAGGAAAACTAGGCAAGATCCCTGCCTTCCTGCATTCTGTGGAAGACAGAAATACTAAGCACAGATGGGGGTAAAGTCTGTACAGGTTGTGATCAGCACAATGGAGCAGACGGTGGGGTGGGGGTGCGTGGAGCTGGAAAGTGACAGAAGAGGCCAGTGTAGAGGGGTGGGTAGGGTAGACCCATGGGAGGAAGTGAGTGTAAGTTGAGATCAGAAGACTAAGGAGGCAGCCACCATGTGAAAAGCTGGGGGTGGAGCCTTCTGGACAGTGAGCAAGCGGAAGGGGTTGGAGGTGGGAGAGAGGCTGGCACCTTTCCCAAGGGCCAGTGTGGTGGAGTGTGGTGGAGCCGAGTGGGTGTGAAGAAGCCTGGGGAGTGGGCAGGAACCTGACCTGCTGGCCTCTGGGGCCATGTAAGGAGGTTGGACTTTCTCGGAAGAGCAGTGGGAAGCCACTGAAAGCCCATCAGCGGGGCCAGCATTTGCGCTCACAGTGAGGAGATGGTCAGGCAGCCCACTCGCCAACCCAAGGCCACGCATCAGGAAGTGCACCCAGGCTTTGTCCACCTCTCTGTGATGCTGGGTTTTGAGTAATGCTTTTATTCTGTGTAGAGGGACTCCAAGAAAGCACCTTGTAGACCTACCTCATCATAGGCAATGAATCCTGTTCACTATAGAAAGCTCTATTTGAAATAATTCTAATGAGAAATTGCTTTATAGTCCAATATGGGGGGGCACTATCTTCCAGGGTACAGTGTGGGGTTTTTCTTTATCTTGGACAGAAGGAAGAAAAGGGCTGCCTCAGCTTTCTCTCCCTCACTGGTTGCCAGGATACTTGGGGTAAATCCATGGCCCTCAGATATATGGATGTCGCCTTCATGACCTAAATATTCTGATTTTACATCCCATGCTTGGTCTTGACTTTCCTTTGAAAAATCCTGCCTTCCAGGTCCTGCCTTTTTAGTAGCAAAGCAGGCATAACTGAAAGAACACTTGCTTCCTCCAATGGTCTTCTTACCCCGTGGTCCTGCTGGGCCCAGGCCAGTGCCCCTCCTGTTCTCTGGCTCCACATGCTTACTCTCGAGGCCCAGAGTAGAGCCCTGTCTCTCAGGAGCTCCTCCAGCCATGACTCTGCTGGAAACCTCGGCCACTCCTCAGGGAGGACCACGCTGTTTAGTCTGAAGGTCTGACTCACATGTTTCTGGTGTGTTAGTCTCCTTCCTCTACTTAGATTATACTTTTAAACCCACGTTTAAAACCAGAATTTAGTAGAAGTATCATTGGTTGAGTGCCTCTCTGGAGCTAACTGTTTACAAAAATTGGCCTCTTAATGCTCCCATGGAACCTATAGGGATGATTGTTTCCATGTTATAGACAAGAAAACTGAGGCTTAGAAGTTGACGGTAAATGCAACCAGAGGGCAAGTGGGTAGAGCCAGGGTTCACACCCTGTCCAGCTCCAAAGCCTGTTTCCTTGGGGCCACATGACTATTATGCTTCTGGGCTCCCTGTAGGCTCCCCTCAGGGCAGCTTCTCACATAACCATGGGGCCATGCCTACTGCTCCAAGCCTCAACACTCTTCCAACCAGAGTAGGATTCCATTTAGGGTAAGAAACCAGATTTTAGTGCAAATGACGTTCTTCAGATCACATTCAACATATCAGCATAGTGTTGTCAGGCACAGCATGGGGCCCCTCTCAGATGCCAGCCAGGATACAGGAGGGTCTGACCCATGTCTCTGACTTCTAAGTGCCCACAGTCAAAGACTTAGAACAGATCCTTTTGAGTGCATCTGCTTTGCTGTAGGGTCAGTGCTTGTTAAAGAGGCAGATGGAGGGAGAGAAGACGCTGTTCAAGGACTGGCTATTCTTTGAGTTAGTTATTCAAGAGAGGTTTTGTTGAGTTCCCAGCGCTGGGGAATGTGTACCCGGCAGCTGGGAATCAGGGGAGGGGCTCAGGCTGGAGGCAGGATCCGTGTTAGGATCTAAGCACTCACATTTGGAGATTCATGTCACCACTCTGAGCCTTACTTTTCTCCTCTGTAAGATAGGCATGATAGCGTCCTGAATGGTAGAGTGAATCAGAGGACAGGAAGGATAAATGGATGGAAAGCACTCACAAGGGGTTGAGCATTGTACAGATGCCAGTGTTTGTTGTATTTCCTCAACTGGTCACTTGCCAGCGAAGGCTGTGTCCTTCAGTGCATCCCAGGTTCTTTCTCCATTCGAATCATCCACTGTAAGAAATGCAGATTCTTGGCCCATTGTAGACCTACAGAATCAGAGTTTCTGAAGATATGACTCAGGAATTCTCCCCCCCCCCCCTCCACAGCCAATGCTTGTGTACCGAAAAGCTAGAGAATTAGAGGTATAGGGGGAAACATCTCCACCAGGATGGGCATATCTTAGGTCATCAAAAGTTTACATTATCTCAGAATCTGAGTGGGTACTGGTCAGGGGTCAGCCCAAGTGGTCAGGAGCAGGTAGACATAGATAGAACATACCATGACCATGGCTAAGTCAATAAATCCACGTTGAATTCAAAAGTGAACATGAGGCTAGAAATTGCAGGGGCAGGTATTGGGATGGAGCAAGAATGCAAAACCAGGGGCAAAGTGGGTGTGGCCTTTCCCTGGGCCAATCCCAGAGTCAGTCTTCTTTCTTGATGAGTCCAGAGACTGGGTCAGGAGGGAGAGCAGCTAGTGGTGCTGTGTTGGCTTCCTTGGACAAGATGCATGCAGCTGGCAGGGCTGGTTAACGATTGGAACATAAGGCTGAGGGCCAAGTTCTGTCTGTAGTGGGTCATCCCAGTGTGATCTGACTATAGGTACAAGTTCGATCCATATCATGCCTGTTAAGCCCAACCAGGGAGGGACACCCAGTGGCTGGGACCTCCTTCTGCAAGATCCTTTGTCCTCACCAGCCCCTGCCCTCTTGCTTCTGAGTCCTCCTCACCACCACGTAGGTGGCAATTGATCCATAATGGACATGTTTTTATTAGAGTAATGGTACCACTTTTTGCAGAAAAGAGCAATGCAATTTTGTTAATGAAAGTCATGTGTTGGGACAGGGGTGGATGGGAACTTCTGGGTCTGGTTTGGCCCTGGCTCAAAACCTTCCGGGAAAACACAAACTTTCAGGGCCACGCCCAGAAAGTCCCATTTACCTCTGTCAGGCCCATCTGCTTTGCATTAGAGAAATAATAACAGCCCTCTCCCCATGCCCTTTCATAAATATAAAATGTGTAATAAAATGGTTATTAGAAGGTAATCAATGGTGCTTATGTTTTCTTTTGTGAGGATGTTGATGGTGAATTTGCACATAATCCCATGACTGATCCTTTCTGTGTGACCGGCCAAAGCCCATTTTGTTCTGCGCCCTTGGTAGGTCAGAGGGCAGGCCCCCTGAGATTCTCTGCTCTCCAGGGCAGCATTTCCACTGGAGAGGAGAAAGAAGACTGACTCTGGGATTGGCCCAGGGAAAGGCCACACCTGCTTCATAGCTTTAAGTCTGGTATGAAATGCACCAATGTTGATAAAGGGCTCCACATGGCCCAGGTTTGTGCCCCCTTCCCTCATCTCCCCATAATGCCTTGTTTGAATATTTCAGGGCAACTTGTAAAATAGGAAGGAAATTAAGAGCATATTCAAGAAAGTCAAAGCCTTTCTCATCAAGGAAACCCACGTGATTTTCCTTTCTCTCCTCAAGCGTTCATTGTGATCCCTCGCAATTTAGAATTCAATCAAATAAGATTAGCTAAGAACATTAGAAGGGCCTGACCTGTCTGTTACTTTATAAACCTGTGTTGGATTTTGTTTTCAATGTATTAACTTAAAAAATAACTACCTTTATCTTTATCATCAGATTGCAAAAATCTTCGGAAATAAGAACTGTATTTTTTCTACTTCTGTCTTTTTCAGTATCCAGTAGAGTATCAGGTGCTTATTAGACGTTAATACATATTTGTTGATTAGTCAGTGATTGCAGCTTTGATATTTAGTTGCTAATGTATTCTTTTGTCTTTTATTCACTGAACCTTCACTGGCAGGTACTGTTCTGGTACAGGACAAATTAATATAGCAAAAGTAGCTAACTTCTTTTGAGAACCCGCTCTATGCTAGAACTATTCTAAGCACTTCCTTCATGTTATCAACCCTTTAATCTTCGCAATAGTTCTGCGAACATCTTAGATATATAGGCCTGATGAGTAAATGAGGCCTGGTCTCTACTCTCAAAGGGCTTCCCGTCAAAGGCAGGTCAGGGCTGGGCGTAGAACAGATGAGTGGTAGCTATGTGCCTCCAGAATGAGGGCCAGATGCTGAGGGCCCAGAATGCCTAGGGAAAGGTTGGGTCAGCTGGTGTAGAAGTTCCTTAGGATGAGGGCTCCCCCGCCCCCACGCCCACTCCCCTGAGATCTTATCTTTGCTCAGGATGGGCTCCATTCCTCCCTTCTGGAGCCAGCAGGCACATGTGAGGGAGGTACATGGGTGCCATGTTGGAATCAGACTGTCTGAGCTGTACACCTTGGAGGTATGTTTAGGCTCCCACCCAGTGCCCTAGTCCTGGGAGAATGTCATCCATCTCTGCTTACATTCTCCCAGTGCTGAAGACCTCACTACTTTACCAGGAGGCCCATTGCATCATTGGGCAGCTCCAGTGTTGAACGGAAATAACCTCCCTCCATCAATCAACACAATGATGTTCTGCACTTTCCCACAGGGCAGCCCTTTTTGGCTTCCCTCAGTCGTCTTCTCCAAGACAAAACTGCCAGATACTTCAGTTATTTCCCAAAGGACATGGTTTCCAGATTTCATTTATGCAAATACTGGCCTAGCTCTGCAGATGCAAAGATGATTTGAACCTTGGCCTGCCCTCAAAGAGTTCACAATATTGAGGGAAGCAAAGCTTCTCTAGGCAGTGTGAAAGGAGCTACGAGAGCTGTCTGAGCAAGGTCCTAGAGCAAGGATGTCAAATTCAAAGGCTAACGTGGGCCAAATAAACAAGGTGTAAATTTATGTGGCTGCAAAAAACCCCAAAGCTTCAATTTTCATAGAAATGTAGGTTTATTTTGATAGATACATGCTGAATACAAAGGGATAAAATAAACAAGTCATCGTTAACGTAAAATAATAGAACATTTTAATAAAAATAAATATTTTTTTCTTGAACATTAACTTACCAGACACTAAATATCTGCACAAATTTACAAGCGTAATGCAAGTACACCTATTTTTTTTGTTCTCTGAAAGTGAAATATTTTCAGTTGCACACACCGAACAAGTCAGTCCAAGACTAATGACATGGGAATCGGCTACTAAAATATTCACTGCTAGTATTGGTGGAGAGAAGTGGTGCGCCTGTGTGTAAGGTGCACAAGGAAAATGAATGCAACATGGTTATAGTAATCAGTCATTAGTGAAAAGAATTTGTTATTAATAATTATGTATCACAGGATATTGTAAAAATTAAGTTACTAAATTTTTATTAAAATGTTTCTTACATACCATTATATTGGCTGGGCCGCAAAAATATTCATTGTGGGCCACATGCAGCCAGTAAGCCACGAGTTTGACATGCTTGTGCTAGAACAGTGGTTCTCAACCTTCTGGCCCTTTATTTTTTATTTTATTTTATTTTTTTAAAGTATATTTTTATTGATTTCAGAGAGGAAGGGAAAGGGAGAGATAGAAACATCAGTAATGAGAGAGTATCATTGATTGGCTGCCTGCTGCACGCCCCCTACTGGGAATCGAGCCCACAATCTGAGCATGTGCCTCTGACGGGAATTGAACCCAGGACCTGCCAGTCCCCAGTCCAATGCTCTATCCACTGAGCCAAACCAGCCAGGGCCCTTCTGGCCCTTTAAATACATTTCCTCATGTTGTGACCCAACCATAGAATTATTTTCGTTGCTACTTCATAACTGTAATGTTGCTACTGTTATGAATCATAATGTGAATACCTGATATGTAGGATGGTCTTAGGCGACCCCTGTGAAAGGGTCATTCAACCGTCAAAAGGGTCTTGACCCACAGGTTGAGAACCGCTGTCCTAAAGGGTCACAGAGGAGATATCCCATCTCCCAGAGGTGTCAGCTTCTGGGCCTCTCTCATGAGTGTTCCCTGTCATCTGTCCCTCACTGCTCCTCTATTCTTCTCTCTGCATCTTCTCCCTGGGTGACATCATATACACCAATGGCTTCAAATACACATACACACACACCCCTGAAATTCAACTCCAAAAATCCCTCTTTCGAGCTCACATCCCTTCCCAGAACTCCACACTTGGTTGTCCATGTGCCTCTCGGACCCCACCACTGGGAATCCCAAAGTCACTTCCAAATCAACACATTATCAACCAAATTCATGCTCTTTCTCCTACGACAGTCTTAGAAAGGTCAAGGCAACTTACCAGTTATCACACAGCAAGCAAGGGACAGTGACCAGACTCACACAGGCTGTCCCTCTGGTTTATGTCTGTCCTCTGTGGCGCCCTGCTCTGTGTGCCACTGGTATTTCGGTGCTTCCTTCTAGAAGGCTCTCACTCAGTAGTCAATGCTGATGGCTTCCTCTTCCTTGAGGCTTTTCCATGTTAAGCTCCAACTTTGCCATGCGATCTGTGATGGCAGAGCAGAGCTGGCGCTGACCCTCACTGTAGACTCAGTTGTATCATGTGATTCTAGTGCCGTTCACCAGAGACACCATCAGTTTAAAACCTTTTTAAAATTTATTTTTAGAGAGGAAGGAAGGGAGAGGGAGAGAGAAACATTGATGTGAAAGTGAAACATAGATTGGCTGCCTCCTGTGTGCCCCCTACTGGGGATAGAGCCTGAAAGCAGGGCATGTGTCCTAACCCTAACTGGAGACCTCTTGGGCATGGGAGGAAGCTCAACCAACTGAGCCACACCTGCCAGGGCGAGACAGGGTCAGTTTCATTCTCCAGTGAAGCTGCAGGTCTTTGAGTAGTGCTTGGCTTAGCGCTGATGCTCAACATCTGCTTACTGACTGAACGGATGCTGCCTCTATCCCAGGCCAGCATATAGTTCTTAAAATTGTGTACATTTAAGTTAGCTGAATAGATCCAGAGACATGGAAGCATGGAACAGACTGTCAAATCGCAGAGGGAAGGCTGGGGAGGGTGGGTGGGTGGGAAGGGGTCAACTGAAGAACTTGTATGCATATACGCATAACCCGTGAACACAGACAATAGGGTGGGGAAGGCCTGGGGTGGGCGTGGGGGCTGGCTAGAAGTCAGTGGAGGACAATAGGGGACGTATATAACACTTTCAACAATAAAGATTAAATACCAACTCTGAAAAAAATTATCTGAGTTTGAAAGGAAGTGTAGTTGTTCAGAATGAAATTCAATTCAGCATCCATTTATTGAGCATCAGTACTTTATCAGGCCTTGTGCTGGGCACTGGGCACTGGGTTGGGAATAAGACACAGCCGCGGGCCTCAGGCAGCTCAGAGGATGGATGGCAGGTCAGAGGCAGGAGTGGCGAGAGTGCTGGGAAGCAGGGCAATAGCTGTGTGGCAATGTGATTAGTACAAGTCAGAGGCACTGACATGGGGCAGAGGAGGGAGCAACTAAACCCGTGGATATGAGAGGGGATGGGAGGAGAATGACCAATGTCAGCCACCCTGAGGTCCTCACCACATTTCCAAGGACTGGGGATGCCTTTCTTGATCTCTCTTGTGTATAAGCACAACTTCTTCTATTACCTTAATGAGAAATAGTCCCTAGCCCGTTTGGCTCAGAGGCTAGTGCATTGGCCTGTAGACCATAGGGTCCCAAGTTCGATTCCAGTCAAGGTCACCTATCTCAGTTGCAGGCTTCTCCCTGGCTGAGCCCTGGTCAGGTTGTGTGTAGGAAGCAATCAATTGATGTGTTTCTCTCACATTGATATTTCTCTCTGTCTTTCCCTCTCTCTTGCACTCTCTCTAAAAATCAATGGAAAAATATCCTTGGGTGGGATAAAAAAAAAAGAGAGAGAGAGAGAGAGAGAGAGAGAGAGAGAGAGAGAGAGAGAGGGAAATAAACCTGGAGCTGCAATATCTCAGAGCTGAAAGAGGTATTAGCCGCATCTAGCCCAGTGGATTTCCAACTTCCTATTAGTAGCAGAAACTTCAACCTAAATCTTACCAGGACACCCACTCTGTAACACCATCCAAATGGAGTCTCTCTGACAGCTTGGAAACCAGGATCTAGGCCAAGACTCATTTTTCAGCTGAGGAAATCTAGGATCCACGTCCCAGAGCACCCTGGTGACAGAACCCACTGCTGCTCCCAGGTGTCTGCCCTGCGCCGCGGGGGGTGGGTGGTTTGGTGGTGGACGGTTAGAAGGGACAGGCCGCCTGAGATTAACCATCAGGCGCAAGAAGCAATTACATTCTGCACAGGCGAGATCCGCTCGTCCCATTCTCCCTCCCCGCAGGCTATGTCAAAACATGCAGCGGGATCCTGCTTCTTCTCACATTTTAAAAACATACAGAGGACTTGTGTTTACAGTACTGCGAGGGGATGGGGATGTGACGCGGAGCAGGGGAGCGCTGAGCGCCTGGAACAGCGCGCTGTCTTCTCCTTCGCTTGCTCCATCCCAGACCACAAGCGCCTGAAACCTGTCCTCTGGGCCCGGTTCAGAAAGCCTTGCCAGGGGGATGTCTCTGTGCTTTAGGCCTTAAACAATGTTCTGCATTGTGCAAACAAACAGCACCCACAATGATCTGACCCTGGGATCCCAGCCACGGCTGTCTGGGCCACTCCGCCTGGGATTCTCGCAGGGGGTGTGTGGAGAGAAAGTATTTTCACCAGATTTCCAGATCCAGATCCCGTTTTGCTGCTTCTGTGGGACCACAGGTGGGCTTTGAAGCTCTGTTGGCCTCAGTGATTCCATCTGAAAAATGGCAAAAGCTGGGTAGCTTTGAGCTCATTCCTGGGTTTTCATAGTTCTTTGTGTGTTTGTGTGTGTGTGTTAGTGAAAAAATTTTTAGTTAAAAATTTTTTTGTCTGAAATTTCTTTAAAAAATATATTTTTATTGATTTTAGAGAGGAAGGGAGACAGAGAGAGATAGAAACATCAATGATGAGAGAGAATCATTGCTAGGCTGCCCCCTTTGGGGATCCAGCCAGCAACCCAAGCATATGCCCTAGTCCCTAATCAAACCGGGGACCCTCTGTCCGCTGAGATAGACTACCTAGGGCACGTGAAATTTCTTTTTAAACATAGAATCTTAAAGGGAAATAAAAAATATAAAACCATGACCATGTAAGCCAAGCCCTTCTGTTCAGGCAGGAAGAAAGGTCTCAGTTACTCCCATTGCCTCTGCAAAGCGTCCTTGAGATGTCTCTGTGGCTTTGGAGGGGCCTGATGATGTGGTTCCATACCAACCAGCTATATGACTTCTCAGGTCTATTCATGCTCCAACATGCTATGATCCCCCAATAAAATTGCAAATGCTAAGTCATAGTGGTGGCTTCAAAAAAAAATGTGTGTGTGTGTGTGTGTGTGTGTGTGTACAAAAGTGTGTAAAGTACTGTCATTTTATTTTGCCAAGACATTCTATTTTTCTAAAATTAAGACTTTGTTTTTTTTAGAGCAGTTTAAGATTCACAGAAAAATAGAAGGAAAGGTACAGAAATCTTCTAGAATTGCCCCCTCACATATAATCTCTCCCATGACCAACTTTTCCCACCCGAGTGGTACATTTTTGAAATTGAGGAGCCTTCCTTGGCAAATCATATTCACCCTGAATCCATACACTGCATTACAGTGGGCGCATTCTATGGGTTTGGACCACTGTGCAATGACATGTACCCACTGTTACAGAATTTCAGAGTACTGTCACTAGAAATCCTCTGTGCTCTATTTGTTTCTCCCTCCCCCTCCAAGGTATTACATTTTCAACTTATTTTTTTTTCTTGCTTCCAAAAGTGAAATATACTCAGTTTTAGAAATGAAGTCACTATATAGTAAAAAATGGTATGAAATTTTGCCCCTCTGAATTGAAATTATACTTAAATGACTATGTCATTTAAGAAATTTCCAGGACGAAGGAGCACAGTACAAAAAGCAAGTAAGTGAAGTTACTTGGCTTTACAGGTTGGGAGATGATCCAGATCTCTCTAGTGTGTGCATCTCTCAACAGTGATTTCACATCGATGTGATGTGACCCACTGGGTCCTCAAACTGTTGGGAAAAGAAAGTGATAAGAGAATGTTTCTTAGTGAAGGAGAGAATATGCCTAAGATGATGTGGTGAGGCTAGGAGAAACTGGGAACAGAGCCCACAAGGCTGCTTTAATCTGAGAAAATGAACTCTTCACTCAGTGCTACTTTTGATTTTTTTTCTTTATCTCTCTTGCTGCAACATTGGGCAGGAGCTTTGTATCCTCATTCTGACCTCTGTTCACCACTCCACATCCCAAATCCATCTCTGCACCAATTCCTTCTCCCGTTTTACCCAGCTGACACCTCAGACCCCAGAATCTTGGAGGAAAGTGACTCTGGTAACCTAATCCACCATAAGGTGTATGATGAATATGGTCATTGACACTCAGCATCAATCCCACTCTCCTCTGGTGTGCTGTCCTATATTGTAGAGGATGTAAAGCTAAGAGAACTACATTTCCCAGACTCCCTTGCAGCTAGAGTTCTAGGTCCAATTTAGGTTCAGCTTATAGATGTATTTGCTTGAGATTGGGAAGGTGAAAGTGAAGCAACAGCCCCCTGTAGTTGATGGCAAATTAAATAAATAACAACAATGAACCTTTCTATAGTCCTTTAAAGTTTATAAACAAATAGAGGCCCAGTGCACAAAAATTTGTGCACTTGGGGGGGTCCCCTCAGCCCGGCCTGTGCCCTCTCAGTCTGGGACTCCTTGGGGGATGTCCACCTGCTGGCTTATGCCCACTCCCTGGGGGATCAGGCCTAAGATGGCAGTCAGACATCCCTCTGTCAGCCTGGGAGCTCTCAGGGGATGTCCACTTGCCAGCAGGTGGCAGGCCTAAGTTGCAGTCAGACATCCTTAGTGCTGCTGAGGATGCAGGAGAGGCTCCCACCACCACCACTGTACTGGCAGCCATCAGCCTGGCTTGTGGCTAAGCAGAGCTCCCCGTGTGGGAGTGCACTGACCCTGAGGGGCAGCTCCTGCATTGAGCGTTTTCCCCCTGGTGGTCAGTGTGTGTCATAGTGTTTAGTCATTCCCAATCATTCTGTTGTTAGGGTCAATTTGCATATTACCCTTTTATTATATAGGATTCCTTGAGGTCCTTTTCTTGACTAGCCATCCTCTGCCATACACATAATCAGAGTTTCCTTAGTTTCATTTAATTTCCAAACTGTAAAGTGGAAGTAAGATGAATACCTACTTCCCAGAGTTTTGAAGATTAAATGGGATGATGTATGGGAAATACTCAGCATATGCTGGGCACTGTACAGGGATGGATGGACTTCATTCTTCATTCCTTTTCCATTTCTTACACTGCATGAGGCCTTGATGTATGTTACCTGAACTGGGTCACAATATCTGCCTTGAAAGCCAACCATAGGACAGTGTTTCCCAAATGGTTCCACAGAACACCCACAACCATCTTCTCACTTACTGGGGTTCTAGGCACACATTTGAGAGACACTGCCCTGGAATATTATTCCTGGAAAGAATCTTAGAGATCTCTGACTTCACAATCTTATCATTGTAGAAATACGGAGGCCCCAAAAAAGCAAAAATGATCTTCCTAGGGTTATATGGCAAGTGACCTGCAGGAATCCTGGTTTCCTATTTTAGTGTCAGGAAGAAAAGTCACTAAATCTCTCTGAGCCTAATGGGTTTAATAAAGCCTGTCTTCCTACCTCACATGGGACAGTGACAGGGAAGCATTATTTACACTGGCTCTAGTTGACCAGAAGGAAGCCAGGGGATGCCTGGGGGCAGAGTATCTCACGTGCCGGGGGGCAGGGGGGTGGGGGCTGGGACTGATGTTTTAGGTGAGGGCTGAGGTCCTATAGGGTCAGCTTACATCACTGGAGGGCCACATAGCCCAGAACAAGCAGGGTGGAGGAAGGGAAAGATATGGTAGTTTGGGGACCTGAGTTCTAATCCTGGCTATGCCACAATGTAGCTGGGTTACCTTGAATATGCCAAAGCCTAGCCCTGGCCTCAGTTTCTTTATTTATTTTATTTTATTTATTTATTTATTTATTTATTTATTTATTT
>PVJC01004580.1:0-63131 GCA_004026665.1 Murina feae | reverse complement strand
GCCAGCATAGGCAGGCAGTTGCAACAGAACCCTTTGGTTTGCTCTAGTTCCGTGGCTGTTGGCCTCCATCTTGGCTGGGTTAATTTGCATACAGCCGCTCTGATTGGCTGTTGGCCTCCATCTTGGCTGGGTTAATTTGCATACAGCCGCTCTGATTGGCTGGTGGTAACAGTCACATTTGCATGTTTCTCTTTTATTACAGAAGATATTATTACAATATATGAAATAGAATTATTTGAAATCTGGCTATATGAAAAGGTTGATGTCACATATAAGGAAAACACAATACAGGGAGATCTTATCTAATAAAGAGGGAATATGCTAATTGACTGCCCCGCCCTCAAAGATGTCCGAGCCAACAGTCAACAAGGAGGGAATATGCTAATTGACTGCCCTATCCTGAAAGATGGCGGCACCCAGTCCCCTCAGCCCTGCTGCACTCTGCCTCTGGAGTCCCCCAGTTCCTTCAGGCCCCTAGCTCCCCAGTGCCATCCCAAGGCACAGGCAAGCCTCCAATATCAGCTGCCTAGCTGCTCAGGGCCCTGAGCCTCAGGTAACCAGGGCCAGCCAAGGCTTGCACTGCTGACAGTGGCAACAGCAGAGGTATGATGGGGCGTTGACTTCCCCTGATCGCTGGGATGCCTCCCATCCTTGAGGGTTCCCAGATTGTGAAAGGGGGCAGGCCTGGCTGAGGGACCCCCCTCAAGTGCATGAATTTTCATGTATCAGGCCTCTAGTATAAAATAAAATACTAACACAAAAACAGTGCTATACTTCTATGTGGTTAGACTTATTTATGAGAATTCAGTGTGTTCAACCTCTATTGCTAGCCTGTCATATTTTAAAAATGGTGAGTGTTACTCTTCATTTCTTGGGAAACGAGGAAAATGTAAAACACACTTTATTATAAAGTTGCTGTTCTGTGAAAACATTAAAGTCTGTTCCAGTGGCACAACGTCCACTATCAGTGAACAGCAGGATAGTATTTATCAGTCAGGTGCAAACATAATGGCATTGCCAAGCCTAACAGACAATAGATTCCACTGTAAGTTTAGAGAACACACTGATGTGCTCTTCAAAATGATGTTTCTTATACTCGCCTTCCATAAAACCTGATGTCATAATATTATATCTTCGCTCTGTGAAAGCATTTTCATGTCAGCCCCAGAAATAGTCCTTTCCTGCTATAAAATCTGTCCTTGACCCACAAAGGATAGGCTTCTAGAGGAACACACACAGAATGGTGTGATGGAGAGATTGCGGAGCCCAGAGTCAGACTCTCCTGAGTCTACTCTGGGGTGTGTGAATGTGTTTTCAAGTCTGTCTCACCAACTAGAGACTAAATACTAGAAATGAAATCTAACTTAGTTATTGTATTCTCAGTATGGGCCACACTGGATACTTATCAAACAGAATCCAAATAAATCAATGTGTAAAATCAGTGCATCTGTCCACATATGTGAGGCTGATTGGGGTTAAGCAGGGTTAAAATTTAACCCTGCTTACAGGAAATGTATATCTAAGCTCAAACATATATACATTTTTCAACTAAAACTTTATATATATATATATATATCAGAGGCCTGGTGCACAAAAATTTGTGCACTTGTGGGGGGGGGGCCCTCAGCCTGGCCTGTGCCCTTTCACAGTTTGTGACCCCTTGGGGGATGTCCACCTGCTGGTGTGCCTGGCCAGCCTGGGTGAAAGGCTGATGGCCATTTCAGGCTATCCACAGCCCTTTCAGGGTTCGGGTTCCTAGTGGGGTGTCTGGCTGGAAGCAGCTATCTGGGATTTATTTAACTTCTATAATTGAAACTTTGTTGCCTTGGTCCTCCCCCCACCTCACTCAAAGCCTGGGTTGCCTTTGGCAACCAAAGGTCCCAGCCCTGCAGGTATCTATAGTTTGTTTATCTTCTATAATTGAAACTTTGTAGCCTTGAGTAGAGCTCAGGGCTTGCAGCACCCTGGCTTCCTCCATTGCCCGGGGCAACTCCAGCTCTGTGGCCGCCACCATCTTAGTTGAGTTAATTTGCATATTTGCTCCTGATTGGCTGGTGGGCATGGCTGGTGGGCATGGCTTGTGGGTGTAATGAAATGAGGGTTAATTTGCATATTACTCTTTTATTAGATTCGATATGAAGGTTAATATAAATGCAAAAGGTTAAAAAGTATTAATTGGGAGAACGTAGGAGCTGAAAGCATACAGCATAGGATTAAAACAAAGTCTGGAATCAAGCACTTATGGTTTGACCTTCAAGAGGTCAGTAACAATCTTGAGCTGCACTGCATCAACGTGGACATTCATATCAAATATATAAAGGACCTGGCACCTGGTGGCTCCTAATACCTGATAGCTATGGCATGGCCCAAGGCTATAAGGCTTGGCTATTCATAGAAACCCTTTATAGATTCTTAGGAATAAACAATCCTGCCTAGACAGAATCACATCATTATTCTGATTTTTAAAACAAAACAAGTGGAGTAATTTACTGCCTTTCAGATAAGCTCAACTTTCATATATTGTCACCTGGGGCCAGGGAAAACATCGGTGAGAAAGCAACTGGCAGACATAGATAGGACTGTTCCTTCTCTAAGTGCCTCTGGGCCTCTGCAATGATGGTCCCACACACAGATTTCTCCAAGCCTGGGAGGAGATTACTGCCCGCTGGTGCTCTGTACCTGGGCACTGAAATAGCCAGAGAGACTTCCTTCCCATAAAAAGCCTTATGTTAGTCCATTTACTCCAAGAGATCAATAAATCCCAGTTGTTGATTTTACTCCAAGCATTCACCTGCCATTGATACAAAATCAAATGAAAAAGCTTTAACCTGAAAGAAGAAATCATCTCATACAGAAGTTTCCATGAACGAACGTAGGAACAACAGAGCCACGTGAGGCATTTGAACTGTGGTGTCAGGATGATTGGGCATGGTAAATTTCTAGATTGTGACTAGGCAAATAACAGCATTTATTAAAAACACGGGGAAACATATAACATGGAGACGGGGAAGGAAGACGCACTTATTTGGGGTATGATAGGTCGAATTGTCTGGGGGACATTAAATGAGGTGCATTTATGGCACTAGATACAAAGCTCTGGATTTCAGTGTCAGTTGACCGTGGCCCATAAATTAGAGTCATTACCATAAAAATGAGAGTGGATGAGATCACCCAGTTGGAGACGTTAAAGAAAAGAAAGAAATGTTCTGAGAACACATTAAAAATAAACCTTCAAGAGATAGGCAGAGGAAGTGAAGTCCAGGATGGAAGAATATAGACAGAGTGAGTCAAGGAAAGTGGTGTCACAGAAATCAAGGGGAGAGAGGCTTTTGAGGAGGGCAACATGAAAGACATGAAATGCAGCTGAAAAGCCTAGTAAAAAGGTGCATTTAGGTTTGAAGCCCATTTGTTATATTGGGCACTAAGGATAGGGACTGGCCCCCCACAAAAGAAAGAAGCCTCGGTCTAAAAGCCAGAGGATCAGCGTGCACATCCAGCCTCCAGATAAGCACAATATGACCCCGCGCAGCTCTTCACTTCTGTGAACCTGAATGCCCTTTTGCAAAAATGGATGGTAAAATGAGGTTGTGGAAAGATGAGACGCAAGAATGAGTGTGGAAGAAACTTCTTACTTCTGATATATTTCCCCCCCCATATAAGCTATTTAGGATGCTACTCTACTTTGGAAGGAGATCTAGAAAGCAAGCATGCAGATGGGCATACAAGACTGAGCAGAGAATATAATGTCTTTATATTGCATGCTAACACCCACCAGACAACAACCATCATGGGAAATATTCTAAAAACCAAGACAACATAAAGCAGCCGACTGACCTTAGCCCCTTTCATGGGACCTTTTAGGGAGATATAGCCTGTGTACAAACTCAGTAGTCAAGGTGGTGGAATAGAGGCTATATGGGCCAAGAGCATGGATTCCTATTTACAAAAATGGACCTGAGTATTGAACTGCTGAATGACCAGTGTCTGGAATCAGAGATCAATGATGAGCTCCGCAGAGAAAAAGGCCATTCTGCCTACAGACTGCCTTTGGACTTGAGACTGCAACATGAGCTCTTTTCTGGGTCTCCAGCCCTACATTTATGTATGTATGCATGTATGTATGTATTGGTCCTGTCTTCTTAGATAAACCCAACTCATTGACTAATACAGTCCAGTAAAAGAGACTAACTCATAAAAGAAGCCTAGAGAAAAACTTATTTCATTGTAACACATGGTCCTGTACTTTAATAAAACATGTGTAGTTTCTCCAAATTAAATTTGGATTACTATAATTTAAGCAAATATTAATGGAGGTTGTTTTGGTTTTAGGATTTCATGTATTTATTTTTAAAAGCATAGTAGCATTTTTTTAAAAAATGAAAACTCCAGCACTTTCAGAATGCACTGTCTATGACCATCAAGTAATCAATCTATTTTCAGATAATCTGCTTAAGGATGACAGGGATTAGTCAATATTTATTAATCAACCCTACTGTTTTAATTTCATTTAAAACCAGCTTCGCTGGAAAAGAAGTGGATTACTTTTTATCTCTTTAACAAATAAGCAAGAAAAGCACTTGTGAAAATAAAGTTGGATTTTGATTTGTGTTTCTAGTTGCTACTATTTATGATTACACTTTTAAAGTTGAAATTACTATTTGGCAGAAAAATATTAATATAAATTAGACTTGGTTTTTAGGGGTTGATAACATTCTAATGCTGTATATCTTCTTAAGTTTGTGACTTATATTATGTCAGTAAATTATTTATACAGGAAGATACTTCAATTTTTTC
This sequence comes from Murina feae, assembly GCA_004026665.1. Classification (NCBI taxonomy): domain Eukaryota; kingdom Metazoa; phylum Chordata; class Mammalia; order Chiroptera; family Vespertilionidae; genus Murina; species Murina feae. The sequence goes on along the minus strand of PVJC01004580.1, from coordinate 58,337 downwards.
AATTTCACTATTTTCTTATGGTAATAGCATAGATTTATTATTCCTTTTCAGGGAGGACGAATCATTATCGATGCATGTCATTGACAGTCAGTAGCAAATGGCCTGGTTCTTGATTCTTAATTCTACCTCAATGATTTGGAAATAGGAGCAGGACATATTTTTTGAGTACTCTCTGTTAAGTTGAGATATATGATTACATGTTTAATAAATCAAGCCATGACCCATATGTCTACTCTGTTTCCTAACACAGGCCAAATAGAAAGCAAGAGACTGCATCAGACTCAAGCGGCATCATTTGCCATTAAAATGTCTTTGGTCATGAGAAGACGCTTGCCATTTTATTAGCAAATCACTCCAGAGTTATTTTAGTAGAATAAATTATACAAGATCCTGAAGGAGCCAGGGGAAGCAACGAACTAATTTCCCTCTAAAAGCAGATTTCCTCTCACAACAGAAACCTGGATGTTGCCTCTGATGCTTTCATTTGGTAATACACACAATAACTGATTGGGTAATAATCTGATTATTGAAAATGTGGGTAGCTGACCTAACACTTTGATTAAAGTATTGATTTTGATGTATGGGTTCTGGGAAAACTGTAATTAAATGAAAGCAACTTATAAACCGTAATGGAAAATATTTGGTTTCTATTGCCTCCCCTCCTGCATGTGGAAAATATGAGATAAACTTGGAGGTGGTTGATGTCAGTGACTCTTTAGCACTGGATAAGACTGCTGTGGACCAGCATGTGGAAGTCCCTCTGAAGCAAAGACTTGGTATCTGAGATAAGTTTTCTTCTTGCCTAGGCAGCATCCAGAGAACGATGGGGCACGAACAAATATGTATTGTCTGAACCTGGCATGATTAGTCCATTCTGGTTTTAGACTTTTAACATGTTTAAGCCTTTCACCAAAAAATTCTTCAATCATTAAAAGTACATATTTCATTAACTAGGTAAAAAGTCAAAAATACATACAATTCTTATAAGCAGCCTTTATACACTCTGCAATTTTATTGACAATCCATTGCCTCTCATTGTCTAAAAGTTACCATAAACTAACATGTGATTTTCCATAGTGTCACCAGGTGTGCACATGTTCCTTAGTGGAGTAATCATGTGCTACCATGCCCAGATGAGCTAAACATTTGGCAATATACATAGGCATGATTTAGACAGAATTAAGACTTGACAGAGGCAGAAAGATGGAATGAGAGTCTAAACAAAAAGAAACAGATTGACAATGAAGTGAAGAATAGCATTACCTTCTCTGCAGCTTTATAGATGATGTTAAGTTCATATTTCAAATAATCACTAAGCATTCACTATGTTCCAGGCATATAAGGCAACAGAAGGAGACCAAGAAGATAATATGAACACCGCCTTCAACGTGCCCATAGTACACTGCGAAAGAAACCACTTCGAAACAAATCAGGATGTCCTAGATTTGTTACAAAATTTTGTCATCAAATAGCTATGAACACATAGTTGGGTAAGAGTGGCTTTGATGAAAGTATGTACTAAGACTTCTCAAATGAATTGCTCATTATTATGGCTCTTCACAGATGAATAGAGGCTTTCTACAGAGGGCAAAATCTATAGACTCAATTTTAGGCAGAAGAAAAAGAATGCCCAGTGACATAGGGTCACTGAACTGCTTAAAATTTAGAAACTCTAGTTGTTATTCAGTGTTTTCCGCACTACATGGAAAACAAAAAGATGCTGAAGAGACAGATTTTTGTCACATTGGGAAATACTCTCTAATTTATGTACAAGCAATGGAGAACCATCAATGGGTTAAGAGGAAAGAGCTCTTCTGAGGTCTGTCTTTGGGCAGGTCAGCCTAGCACACTGAATGAGGGAGGGAGGAAAGGGGACGATGACAACACAAGATGGTTGGAAAGGAAAGACATGACCGATAACCTTTTCAGAGGCTTAAGTAGCAGAGGTGTTGAAATAGGTTAGATGACCACTTGTTTAAGTTGCGGAAAGAATTCTGGTAAAAGATAGGAGTGGCTGACGAATGACCTATATTATTCTTTTCAACCCTAAAATTGTAAAGTTTTCTAATTCTCCAAAATATGATAGACTATGCACAGTTCTAAAGTCAGAGTTCCACATTAAAATCTCATCATGCCACTTTTAAAAATGTGAATTGGGTACATCCTTTAGCCTCGCGGAGACTATTTCTTCATCTGTCAAATGGGTATAAGCACTGAACTTTGTTGTGAGGACTATGCTTAGCTCAAGGCCTGGTACATGGTAAATGCTTAGGAAAGTGACTCGGCAGTCACCTAAAAGGAGAAGCAAACCAGCCTTCTGGCCCTTGTTTCATTGCATTTTGCTTTAAGAGGTCCGCACTAATCTTGCACCTTTACTGCAAAGAATGTGCATATCCTGTTGTTGATTAAATGCCTCTCTTTTCCATCCCATCCCATCCCTTGTGAACAGGTGTGTATTTGGACCCTCTATATTAGCAGTGAACCCTTAGAAACATTCCCAGGATCCATCTGGCATTAATCCTAGTAAATGACAATACTTAGACCAAATTACACAAGATTGAAAGTGCCATTTGTTCAGCTATTGAACCAATGAAAGGACGCTTCCCCCCCACCCTCGCCCCCTCAAGAAAAAACAATGTTCAACAAGGCAAAAAGCTGTGAAAGATAAATATTATTTCTCTTCGTTCTACGAGAGTAAACTAGTTGCTTCATGTCATCAATATTTTAAGATGCTTTGAAATGTGCTTGTGTTAGAAATACAAGGGATACAGAAATGGCATTTTCTTCTCCAGTGTATGCTTGTGATTCTCCTTATTTAAACTTCCTGTTTACTAACAGCTGTTGAAATGATGAGCACAGGGGTTTCTTTGTCTTAAGTATATTTAAGTGATATATTCCTAATCCTCCTCCAGGTCTCAAAATTAATTTAGGGTTAAGATAATATCCTAAATTTATGATAGGATTGCTCTAATTTCTTAAATTTTTGTTACATCCTGAGCCTATCTCTGTTTTAGGTAGTCACAAGTTCCTTTTTAAAACTCCCCAGGCCACCTGGCCGGTGAGGCCCAGTTCATTGGACATTGTCCTGTGCACCAAAAGATTGCCGGCTCGATTCCCAGTCAAGGGCATATGCCCAGATTGTGGGCTCTATCCCCTGCAGCTGACTGATGTTCTCCCTGTCTCTAAAAATTAATACAAATATATTTTTATAAAACCTCTCCAAGGCCAACAGAAAAAAAAACCACCCTCTATTGTTTCACTTTCCCTTAACCTATATATAGCTCAGAAGGCAGGGAATACTTATTTAAGGCCTATTTCAGATTGTGATATTAGGACTTATAAAGAGAGTATGTTAGGATGAACATTTTAGGAGATTCTTCCCCAGGGATGGCATAATTAGAGTGAAGCTGGGCTTTGTTTTTTGTAAGACTTCTGCTTCTTGACTGTCCCAGTTGTTTCAGTACCAGATGCATGGAGATATCATGGAAGAAAGAAGAGATCATAACTTTCCATCATTCTCCTAAAACCACTCCTCACATGAGCATTCAGTAGGAATTGGAGGAAGTTGGAGTGGAGGACAATCAGAAAGGCAAGATGCAGACACATTTGGATTCATCTCTTCCTTCGGATGCCAGTGGATTCCCTTGCCTCTTAGCTCTTTCCCTTCCGGTGGAAAGAAGTGCTCAGTAAAACCAACCTCCTAAGGTAGCAGCTCCTTGCAGCTGAGTTTATGAGCTGAGACATTGGTCTACTTCAACTAGCCATCTGTTATTTTATATTAAAACCATGACCTGGGGCCTGGCCACGGTAGCTCAGTGGTTGAGCATTGACCTACAAACCAGGAGGTCACAGTTCAATTCCCTGTCAGGGCACATTCTGGGTTGTGGGCTCGATCCCCAGTAAGCAGCATGCAGGAGGCAGTCGATCAATGATTCTTATCATTGATGTTTCCAGCTCTCTCCCTCTCTCCCTTCTTCTCTAAAATCAATTAAATATATATATATATATATATATATATATATATATATATATATATATATATATATATATATATATATACATGTCCTGGCCCTAAATGATTTGGCTCAGTGTATAGAGTGTCAGTCTGCGGACTCAAGGGTCCCAGGTTCGATTCTGGTCAAGGGCATGTACCTTGGTTGCGGGCACATCCCCAGCGGGGAGTGTGCAGGGGGCAGCTGATCGATGTTTCTCTCTCATCAATGTTTCTAACTCTCTATCCTTCTCCCTTCCTCTCTGTAAAAAATCAATAAAATATATTTAAAAAACAAAAACAAAAACACGTCCTGATGCTTTTTCTCCTTCTCTAAAGGCTATACGCATTGCTAGTCATCTCTGTATCTACTGGGCATAGATCCAGGTCATGTGGTGGGGACCAGATCAATGTTTGTTGAACATCTGAATAGATGCATACATCCTCCCATGCATGCATGTCATTTAGAATGTAGCAAAGCATGCATCAGTAATAGTTAAATTATGTTGGTCCTTGCATGTTAATAAGTGCTCTAATAATATTGCAATAACAACAGTTTTCTACCATTTTGCACCAGCATTATTATTAGCAGTAATAGTAATAACATTAATCGTTACCCTTAGGATCTAAAGATGCCAGGTCCTAGGCAGGTTATAGTGCGGACAGAACGTGTGTCCATGACTCCATCCTATTACAAAGACAGAGGAGTGAGAATATAAAAGTATACGTGCTGCTTTCAGATGCCCAAGTTCCCTCTTCTGCCAGAAGCACTGAGGTTTTGGCCTCTGGATTATCTTTTTGTTAATGGTGACTGTTAAGAGCAGTTCATAAATGTGAAATAGCCAGAAGCATTGGAGGATAAAATTGTAAAGTCAATGTCCAAATACATAGCTAGAAAAATTATCTCATTACCAGTCAGGCCATGTTTATGCACATTACTTTTAATTATTTGTATTTTTCCTCCAGGGACAGCAAATAAAAGTCTGCTACAATGGAAAACACTGTAATAGGATAATACTCTCCTGTTTTTCTTTTAGCCATTAAAAAAAAAAAAAAAAAAGCTTGTTGAATTGCAAGGCTGTTGCTATAAGGTATCAGGAGACTCTTAGTGCTTGCATTCTTGACATCAGTCTGGCCCCACCCCAGAACTGGCGCAGGCCACTTCATCTGAAGTGAGTCTGTTTATCTGGAAGTAGGGATAAAAGGGATCAACTGAACTCTTAAGTCCTCGCATGTCCATTAAGTAGGAATAGAAGAGTTTAGTCCATTTTAAAGTGCTACCTGCTCTGCAAGTTAATTACACATGATTGCAAATCAAAAGACTCAAATATGACCGTTCTCACTATCATCTATTGATATCGTTATTTCTTTAGCCCATGCTCCTTCCCTATATTGCTGGGTAATAATACATTTTTCCATGCAATGCCTGTGTGCAACAGTGGAAAGAATGTACAGGGGTTGGTAAAATAGGTGTACCATTGTAATAAAAACAAAAATTGTGCCCCAGCTGGTTTGGCTCAGTGGGTAGTCAGTCTGCAGACTGAAGGTTTCAAGGTTTGATTCTGATCAAGGGCATGTGCCAGGGCTGCAGGCTTGATAGCCAGTAGGGAGCATGCAGGAGGCAGCCGATTAATGATTCTCTCTCATCATTGATGTTTCTATCTCCCTCTCCCTTCCTCTCTGAGATCAATGAAAATGTAAAAAATAAAAATAATGCGATAATTAGTAAATAATAAAACAAGAATAAACGCTGTGTTTTGCATACTCACAACTGTGAACCTAATTCTGCTCACCACCATAATCAGTGCCATCAATGTTTCATGAGATTGTAACCTCCTTGTACACATGTCATTCGTTACCAATTTTATTCTTCTACCTTTATCCTGCTACCAGAAACAACTGTCTTCCCCCCGTGGTATTTTTTAAAGTTCATTTAGCAGTTTTATGTTGGTATTTACCTCCATACATCTAAATGGTATGTACATCCTGTTATCTCCCAACTAGTCCAATTTGCTTTTCTTTTATATTGGATGCGGATAAAGCTCTTTCACATGCATGACCTTTCTACCTTCTACCGAACACATTGTCTCAGTTGTCAGATAAATTAATATTTCATTGTTATTGCTATATCCATATAAAGTGTTATTACTGAGCCAAGAGATGCACTATGACTTCATTCCCTGTTTTGAACAACTGCTTTGTTGTTTTGCTTAGCAATAATTGTCTCATTCTCCTTTTATCAATTTTCTGTGAAAATCTAAGTGTGTCTGCACTTTCCCAGGGTTTTAAAAAGATACCTTTCAATATAACTCATTATACAGTCAAAAAGTCAGGTACTGTGTTAGGTTTTTTTTCTTCTTTTTGTTTATTTTCCACGAAACCTCCTCCCCTTTAAATACCCGCCATTCCTTGCTCCAGCCATACCTGCTGCTCCCAGACCCTGCAAGGCTGCCCCCTTGGAACTCTGCTCTCTTCTCTTTGTCATAGGTCCTCTCAATATACATTTTCCTTTTATTCAATGTGCCACAGTATATTTCCTAATTTTAGAGGAGTAGATTCTTCAATAAGTTCTTGAAAATGGTACCTGACATGCAACAGGAATGTGTTGTGAAGAGTTACAATGAGGTTCAGAGAGGAGCCATACCTCTAGAAGGATACATGGGAAGATGAATGATGGTGCTCACAGCTGGGAGCTTCATGGCTTGAAGAATGGAGCGGGCCTCTCTCAGCATCCATCTACACTTCTCACTCAACCACAAACGGAAAGTGATTGAAAGGGAGTCGGGGGCAGCATCAGACCTAGCACTCCCATTTCCTGATTAACCAGGCACATCTCTCCTCCCCACTGTACCACCACCTGTGAGGTGTGTACTCGGTACCTTTTGTGAATATTCCTTTCAATATTCAAAACTTGCGATGATATTGTGCTATGTGCCTCACTATGATTATGACTATTTTATAGGTGAAGACATGGGAGAAATGTTATAGAAACTGATCAAACTATACAACTAGTAAGTGGCAGATTGAGTCTTGAGATTTTTACACACACACACACACACACACACACATATTTGCATTGAAACATTTGCTGTCCATTTCTATTCATGAGCTGAAAAAAAATTGTTAAGTAACCAAGACCCTCCTTTTCAATGTTTCATGAGCTTTTTAAAAATATTGGTAATAGGAATAGCAACACTTGATGTTATTACCACTAAGCCCCAGCTTTCGCTAAAGGTCAGCTAGAAATCTTTCAAAGGGCAAAGCGATGCCATGCATGCAACGCCCATGCAGGTGGATGGCAGCCATGACTGTCTGAATTGTTTCTCTCCTTAAATGGACCAGTGTTTAAGGGACTTCAAATTCCTAACCTGTCTTTTTTGTTTTAAGTTGCATTGAATATGATGACACTTGCTTTACAATTTAAGGTGACTAGCACTGTCCCTACAAAGCTGTAGCATTCACATAATAGTTATTGGAAACTCCTGAGCAATGCTGAGACAATATGAACATTACCCATGGAAATAAAAATACATTAATGAGTAGAAATTAAAGTCACTTCCACTTTTCAAGAACTGTATCCTGAATGCACCCTGTTGACATTCCAGCTGCACAGGTGAGCAAGCTGTCCCTGTCTCCAAAGGAGGAAACTGCCCAATTACTAAGGGAATGGATAGGCCAATGACTTAGAAACACTGTGAAAATTGTGATAATTGATTTACAAAGCACCATATGATATGGAACAATCTCCAATATGTACAAGTAAGAAATACAAAATAGGGAAAATGACTAATTTATACAGTTTAGTTTGAGTAAAAAAATAAAGGATAATCACTTAAAAGTATTTGCTCAAATTATTTCTCTTGGTTATACAGAAAGTTATTGAAAGATTATATCTAGTATTGATTAAGGAGTAGGGATGAGGGACTTTTTTATTGCATATAATTTTATGCCAATTGCTAAACTGTACTATTTGCCCAAGACAAAGAATAGGCATTTAGGTTATTTTAAGAATCTAAGAAGTCTTTGTAGAACTGTGTCACCTGACTTCAATTGTCATGCAAGAAGAAGAGCAGCAGATAATGAAATACAATTAGGGTTTTCAAAATAAAGAGAACAATATGGCATAAATGTCAGTGTGGGAAATACTAGCCCTTTTCTATTCCCAGGGGATGAGGCAAGTCCTGGTGAGAGTAAAACAAGAGTGAGAAACGAAACAGCACAGGGAAGACTTTGAGTAATTTGCTTAGACCTTGTGGTTTGTGATGAATAATTACATATTGCATACTAGAGATCTGACTTTGGGTGGTAAACACACAATGATATATACAGATGATGAAAAATGGAACTGTACCCTTGAAACCTATACAATTTTATTAACCAATGTCACCCCAATAAATTTAAATTGAAAAATTGTATGCCTAGGGAATGGTATTTACTCATCAAGAGAGAATTTCATTTATTTAAAAGAGAAATGAATTTCCCAGGAAATTTACTCTGTAAGAAGTTCTGTATGTCATAATGGCTTTTTAGGATTTAGTATATATATTTTATGTGTGTTCATAGACATAGATTAATTTGACTTCATTTTCAGCAATATGGCAGACTAGATATCTAAAAACTCAGCATTATAAAATCTTAACATATTGAATAAAAATAGCAAAAGTGCATTGCATTGCCTAATTGAACTTATAAGAGATTAAAGAAAATTCCCAAGGACTGAACTTGCAGTAGAAGCTGAAAACTAGAGAGGACACTGCATTGGCACGTTACCTATCCTGGGAGCATCAGTCAATTCTGGTCCAGTGAGCCTCAAGGGAGAAATGAGCAAAACAGTGGACCACACAAGGTCAAGTTTTGACACTGAGGCACATGATGGAGTAAAAAAAAAAAAAAGAAACAAAATTTTGTGTGTGTGTGTGTGTGTGTTGGATTTGGGGCTATGGGGATAAAACAAGAGAACTCTCTCCTGAGAATGTTATTACATCAGACTCTCCCTCACTACTTATCTATGGAAGCTGTTTAGCCCACATATCATAGAATATCTTCCAAACCATACCAGCTTAGCATTGCTCCACCTGGCATAGTTATGAACACCTTAACTAAACCAGAAGTTCACATGGAAGAAAAATCTCAGGAGGGTGAGAAGAGAACGGACACACAGCTTTTGTATGCAATGAAAAAATGGACACGAAGGGCTGGGCCAGTAAGCAGCCACTGAACCCCCTGTCTCTACCAATTTGATCATGAGTGTGGAGTACGTACCAGCCAACTGTATTTTAACCAATTGCCTATAGGATATTAATATAAGAATGAGAGCCACCAGCACATATAATGCTTTTGAAACAACTGATATTTCTATTGCCCAATTCCGATAAAATCTCTTTGCTTGAGCCTATACGTTTATTAATTTTCTGTCACCCTGTTAACCCATTCCTGCAATAAATTTATATGTCTGGTTTCTGTGACTTTAAGTAAAGGTAAAATAGTTTCTGAAATTTTGAATGTTTTATTTATCAGCATATGGCACAAATTAAAATTTGGGAGAAGAAAGAGTGGGCACTGATTTCTATTGGAAATAGATTTCTATTGTAAATAAGCAGAGAAAGATAACATTTTGGATGATGAACATTAAGATTACATTTCCAGATAAAGGGTAGGCTATGTTTTTCTCCTTGGGGCGCTCCCTTTTTCCTTTGCCTTATTCGTTTTGATTATATTTATTTACCCGGGCCTTGGTGTTTATAGATGCTGGGGATCGGCGGTATGACTTTGTATTCTCCTTCAGTCATCATCATTGATTTCTCCTGCTTTATCATAAAAAGGCTTTGCACTTGGTGTTAAACCAAAACTGCTTCATGCAGATACTTTCTTCACTACACATGGCAGTGCGTTTTCTTAAGATAACAAAGAAGTTCCTGAAGCCCCGAGATACCTCATTTTATCAGATGGAATCAAATGCAGGGACTGCTCATCTTTCTGGTTTTTGCTTTACAAGGTATCATGTATATTACTCCCATCATATGTACCTACTGTAATGAGGGAAGTAGCATATAAAATTATATCTTCTGCAAATGCTATGTGTATGATGATATGTGTAAATTTCCCTTAACAAATAATTCAACTTTACTACATACTCCAAGTCTCTCAAATGCACAATCCTATACAATAAAGAGGGAATATGCAAATTGACTGTCACTCCAGAATTGCACAATCCTATATAATAAAGAGGAAATATGCAAATTGATCATCACAGCTGAGGTTAAGTTCCCATAACGAGCCTTAAGGAACAATCAGCAGGGATTTAAGGCTGCACGCCCACCCACCTCCTGCATGGGGCTTGACAGGGGACCTTCAGGTTGTGCCTTCCACCCTCAGGGCTTGACAGGAGACCTCAAGGTGTGCCCTCCACCCTGGTGCTGGGCCAGGGGACCTCAGGCTGTGCCCCCTGTCCTGGCGCCAGGCTGAGGGATCACAGGCCACTCCCTCCGCCCAGCAGGGCTTGCTGGGGGACCTCAGGCCCCCCTGCCCTGGCACCCAGGGGACCTGAGGCTGCACCTTCCCCCCACCTGGCAGGGTGGGACCGGCTGGGCCTGGATCTAGCCCAATGAAGGGGGACTATCCAGGTTTGGATCTCGAGTGATTTTGAGGTGCATGTGGGTGGTTGAAGACTTGACTCTGGGTTACATGGTGCACCCCAGACTCTGACAGGAGGAAGATTTTCATATACATTTTACTAATTTTCTTTAAACTCTGACACTCCTATTATAGAGAAAGGGCAAATAGCAATATTAAAATATTTTCTCTAATTAATCCCCTTTTAATGTGCACGAATTTCGTGCACTGGGCCACTAGTATTTTAATAATGCCACCATACAAAACAAAAAATCAGATTCCAAAATATGATGTCAAAAATATGTCTGTACACTCATATTCATTGTAGCATTATTCACAGTAGTGGAGAAAAGGAAGTAACCCAAATTTTCACAGAGACATGACTGTATCAACAAAATGTGGTCTATAATACATGCCATGACATATTAGTTTTAAATAAGTATGTTCTGTCATATTCTCTAACAGGAATGGACCATGAGAATATTGTCTTATATAATAAAAGCCTAATATGCAAATTGACTGAACTGTGGAACTACTTACTGATCATGATGACAGGCACTGACCACCAGGGGGCAGATGCTCAATGCAGGAACTGCTCCCTGATGGTCAGTGTGCTCCCACAGGGTGGGAGCACTGCTCAGCTAGAAGCTGGGCTCACAGCTGGTGAGTGCAGTGGTAGTGGTGGTGGTGGTGGGAAGGAGCAGCCAGAAGGCAGGTAGTAAGAAGCGAGATGTCTCAGATTATGAGCGGGCATAGGGTGAGATGAAGGACTTCACTGAGTGCACAAATTTCATGCACTGGGTTTCTAGCGCTGAGTATAAAAAGCCAGTTCACAAAGAGAAAAACACTGCATGCTTTCACTTACAGGAGGTATCTAGAGTAATCTAAAATTTGGAAACTGATCTTTTAAGTCAAGAATGTCAAAAGTTTTGAGAAGTTATATCTCAATTTCCTGGTATCTTTTTTTTTCCTTATTTGACATTTTCAGATTAGGAAAAGTGAGAAGTGACATTGATTCAGCATCTGTTATATGTCATAGATTAGACTGTGCAATTGCCCTTCTTGTTCATTTATTTTTCTCAACTAAGACACATCTCACTATCTCCTTTTAAAGATGGAGGGAATGGATAATTACCTAAAATTGCTGATGCTCTAGAATCACAGGCCTTGCTAGTGGGTAAATAAGTGATGGACTAAATCAGTTACAGAGTCAAGATTCCAAATCTAACTCTCTCTAGTCAAAATGTGTTCATGAGAAATTCACAAGCTGAAAATACTCAGAAATTGGTGTCCAGAACCCAGTTGAGTTCCACACTAACAGATCAGAGAGGATCCCCAGGTGACAATGTGGAGAACAGAAAGTAGAGCTCGGACATGTGCTGGGGAAGTAACCATCCTTCTTCCCGCTCCCCGAAAAAGAAGGAACCTATTCATAAAATCCAATAGGGTGACTCACATCCAATTCCCAGGTGAACTGAATCACAGAGTTAGAATGATGTATCATGCCGAAAGAGGGTATCGCACTAAAAAGACTTCCCCTCTCCCCAGTTTTGTACAACTCTGAGTCATGGAGCAGGACTGTAAGAAATTTCTTAAATCTCTCAAGTTCTAGACATAGTCCCCCTGAAATAGGTGAATGCATAGTGTATCAGTCAAAGTGAGATACTTCTGAGGATGAGAGAAGGTCTGATTAACAGATTTGGAGAAAATGCAGAAACCAGGGCTATTCTAGCAAAGTTTGGTATATGCTGATCACCTGTAGGCCATCTGTCAAAGGGCTCAGAGCTTGTTCTGATGCCAATTCATGCCCCTCCCAGTTAGCCAGCTTCTCAGATCATATTTTCCCATAAAATGGTGTCCTCTGATGCCCTAGAAAATCTTTGCAAAGTCTGTTTCCCCCCAATGCCAACATTTTTATATGCTCAAAATTATCCTCCCTGAAAAAGAAAGTAGGTTTTCGTGCCAAGTAACTGGGATGAAAAAGCATGCATCCTCCACCATTCAGGAAAAATGAGAAGTCTCAGAAATAGAATATTTTAGCTCATGCGTAAAGTCAACAAATTAGTTCCAAAGGTGTAAGAAAAACCCTTGCAGAGCTCTTTTAATCTCAGACACAGATCCTCACCATTTATAGGAAATGTCAGTGGAAAAGAAGACAAAACAGCACCAGGACTCCTGGTTGTGTCTTTCCCTCTTGGAAATTAACACTTCATAATGTTACCCCTTCCCCCCCTTTTCCAATTATCTTACTGGGGCGACATAGGTTCATAAATTCATACAGGTTTCAAGCATACAACTCAACAAAACATATCTGCACACTGCATGTGCACCCATTGCCCCCACCCCATAATGTTAACTCTTTAGGGGCCTGCTGAGCAAGTCTTCTGATCAGTGTCTCTTAGAGGCTGTCAGGTGGAAACAGTATTGTTTACCTTCCCTAAAATGATCTGCGAAGAGTCCGGCCATTGTGGCTCAATAGTTGACCATTGGCCTATGAAACAGGTGGTCACGGTTCAAATCCTGATCAGGGCACATACTCAGGTTGTAGGAATGATCCCTAGTTGGGGTGTATAGGAGGCAGCCCATTAATGATTGTCTCTCATCATTGATGCTTCCCTCTCCCTCTTCCTCTCCCTTTCTCTCTGAAATAAATAAAAATGTATTAAAAATATAAAAAAAAAGATATAGGAAGAAATCCAAATGAAAAAGTTGGAATGCGCCCCATGCACCATTAGGACCTCAAAAATCTGAGCCCAACTCTTTGGCTCTCTTTGACTGTAAACATTTCTCCTGGGCCCCCTGTTTGGTAACCTTTCACCTGGGAATTAAATGATTTCAATGCAGCGTAACGTTTCTGCTTTTGTAAACCTGAAATCTATAATCACTAATCAGAGTCGTCAACAACACTGAATGGCTTCGTGAGTTATATCTTCTGACACTGAAAACTCTGGTGTGGGTAACTGCTGTATTATCATCAGAAAATGTATGGTGCCTTTAGACTTTTAAAGCAATGAATGTAGTATTCATAGTTCTGACACGATGGTGAAGAATTTGGGGAAGTAGGAGACCCCTGCTTTTCATAACACATTAACACCAATGTCTTTATTTTACAGATAAAGGAAGAAAATTTCAGGGAGGGAAGAAATACTTTCACTCAGCACAGCCAGTGTTGCTCAGTGGTTCAGTGTCAACCTATGAACCAAGAGATCACGGTTCAATTCCCAGTCAGGGCACATGCCCGGATTGCAGGCTTGATCCCCAGTAGTGGATGTGCAGGAGGCAGCTGATCAATGATTCTCTCTCATCACTGATGTTTCTATCTCTCTCCCTTTCTCTCTGAAATCAACAAAAGTATATTTTAAAATTAAAAATTAAAGAAATAGTCTCACTTAGTCGTAAAGCTGTCAGTAAGGATAAGGGTCAATAACTGGAGTCCAGCTGGGGCTGGGTCCTTGATTCATTGCATTTGTATCAACACATTTGCCCTCAACTCTGCCAATCGGATACCTGCCAGCACTCCTTACTTTAATATCACTTTTCCTTCCATATATGCCATCCTATAATCTCTGTTTGAGTCTGATATGGTAATACTAACCTTCTCTTGGCCACTATACTCTCTGGCCTTAGTTTTTCAATGTGAGTTATCTTGGCCTCATTTTATCCTCTATTTATACATGCATTTATGTAGCTTAACCTTTAATAGCATGCATCTTAAATAAAACAGGCTTAAGAAAATGTCTCTGATCTTTCTTATTTCTCCTTCTCTTTGCACTTCCCTACATTTATCAACTTGGAATGAAAACCTATGAAGTGAACAAAGCACTAAAAAAATAAACAGAATAGTTTGAGAAGAATAGATGTTTCTGAGGCTTACTGTAATAATAAAATGGTCAGGTCCACATTTTACAGAAAACAAAACGGAGAGTCTTACAGGAGATGCTTTGGCAAGACTCTCTAGACTTTGTCAACAGTCATCCGGCTGGTTTCCTGGCCAGTAGCCACCTTCCCTTCCATTTCCTTTCCATCCAACTGCTGAAATGATCTTCCTAAAATGCAAAATGCATCATTTCATTTACCAGTTGGAATGCCTTCTGTGACTTCCTATTGCTTAGAGAAAAGATGATGGATTTATTAACTACAAGGTCCTTTCATAATCTGCCTTGCTCTCATTTTTCTATTTGTGCAGCTTGTGTCTGGCTTCTAACCAAGATATATATGATGCTTCAGAAAAAAAAATTCCCAAATATACCATGATTCCCTTATGCCTCAATGACTCTGCATTTTCTACTGCCTCACATTTTCTCATCTTTTTTTTTTTTTGTGTGTGTGTGTGTGTGTGTGTGACTAGGCCATTCTTTTCACCCTATGAGATCAAATCCAGATTTTGGAACTCCATAAAGGTCTCTCCCCTTATGCATTCATTCTTTCTCTATCCATATATTCACTCAAAATATATTACTTTATGTCCTCATTGAGATGTCAAGGAGAATATGTTGGGAGGAAAAAAACAGAGAAATGTTCTCCCTTCAGGGCACGCACATTCTAGAGGGTAGAAAAAAAATAAAAATTAAGCCAATAAATATGCAGCATATTTTAAAATAGTAACAAGTACAATGAAAAATAAGAGCAGCATAAGAACAAAAAATGCCAGAGAACAGAGGAGTCCCATGATCAGATTGTTGGGGAAACGTCTGTTAGCAAATGAATGATCCATCAGGGAAGAATTGAACGAGTAGAGGAAAACAGAGGAGTATAGACAAAAGTTCAAGTATCTAATAAAATAAAAGAGAAACATGCAAATTTGACCGTTACCACCAGCCAATCAGAGCGGCTGTATGCAAATTAACCCAGCCACAAACCAAAGGCTTCTGTTGCAACTGCCTGCCTAGGCTGGCTGAGCCTCTGCTCACAGCCACGCCCACCAGCCAATCAGAACGGCTGTATGCAAATTAACCTAGCCAAGATGGAGGCCAACAGCCAAAGTCTTCTGTTACAACTGCCTGCCTAGGCTGGCTGAGCCTCTGCTCACAGCCATGCCCACCAGCCAATCAGAGTGGCTGTATGCAAATTAACCCAGCCAAGATGGAGGCTGGCAGGGTGGCTCTGCACTGGGAGCCTCTAGGGCTGGCTGGCATAGCTGTGCCAGGTGTGTCAGCTCAGTGGGAGGGTGGGTCTGGCCTGGGGCCTCCTCGGGGCGTCCAGGAGCAGCTGTCCTGGGTTTGCTGCCTAGCTCCGCCCCCGGGAGCCTCCAAGGGATATCCAGGAGCGCCTGTCCCGGGTCCACTGCCTGGCTCCACCCCCTGGGGGCCTCCCCGGGGCGTGCAGGAGCACGGGGCCTCTGCAGGGTGTGCAGGAGCAGCCGTCCTGGGTCTGCTGCCTGGCTCTGCCCTGGGGGCCTCTGTGAGGTGTCCAGGAATGCCTCTCCTGGGTCTGCTGCCTGGCTCTGCCCCAGGGGCCTCCTCGGGGGCATGCGGGAGCACCCGTCCAGGGTCCGCTACCTTCATCCACCCCCCAGGGGCCTCCACAGGGCATGCGGGAGCGTCTGCTGCACAGTGTGGAGAATCTGAAGCCAGTCTGCTGCCTGGCTCCACCCGGGTGTGTTTGCTCAGCAGCAAGGCCCCACCGAGGGATTCTGCACCAGCGTCCACCCCTGGCTTGCCACCCAACTCTGCGCCAGGTGTGTCCCCTCAGTGGTGTGGACCCACCAAGCGTGTGCAATCGTGGGCCCTCCGGTGGGAAACGTCCAGGCCTGCACTCACCAGCCTTCCCACCCCCCAGTGCACGAACCCTGAAGGAGCTGTGGGCAGCCTGAAAATGGCTCTCAGCCTCTCACCCAGGCTGGCCAGGCATGCCAGCAGGTGGACATCTCCCCCGAGGTGTCCCAGACTGCAAGAGGGCACAGGCTGGGCTGAGGGACCCCCACCCCCCGAGTGCACAAATTTTTGTGCACCGGGCCCCTAGTATAGAATAAAATACAAAGAAACTAAGTGGAACCAAGGTTGTCTTCTTCCAAAGACAAGCAAATAACAGCAGAAACAAGAACGATTTGACTAGATGGGTTACTGGGTGCTGCTTCTTTGTCTGTTGCTTTAGGTGTTTAGACCTGTGGTAGCAAAAGGAAACTGCTACTCAGGGACATAAAAACAATCTGCGCATGGTCCCCCTTCAATGTCCTCACAACTATTTTCTGTAACATTATTAAATCATTGATAAGATTTATTTTGGTTTGTATGTTCAAATATCATAATTAGATTATGAGCTACTTCCACAAGAGTAATGCTCAATATTTTATCGTATTTCCCTGGGCCTAGAATGGCCTGAGAAAACATATGAGTGTAGACTCAACTATTTATTTATGTACTAGGAGCCTGGTGCACAATATATTGTGCACTCAGGGAGGGGGGAGTCCCTCAGCCTGGCCTGTGCCCTCTGACCGTATGGGACCCCGCCCACCTCACCGCCTGTGCCACACCCGCCTCCGTGGCTGCCAGCCTCAATCTTGGCTGAGTTAATTTGCATACAGCTGCTCTGATTGGCTGGCAGGTGTGGCTTGACTGGTGGGTGTGGCTTAGGTGTCCAGGAGAAATGGTCAATTTCAATATTAAGCTTTTATTAGAGTAGATTTTTTTATTCCATAATTGTCTATTGAGAGCCCTGTACTGAGCAGGTACTATGTAGAATGTCTGAGCAAAGATCATCACAGTCCCAACTTAATTATAGAATTGGATTTAGGGCACTAAAAGAACACTAGCTTTTCATACCCTGCAAAGGATTTTGCCTATTATCCTAAGAACAATGGGAAGTCAATTGTTTCATCTCAAGTTAAACACCCAAGTATTAATTCATTCAGCTCAGCAACTATTTTGAGGGCCCATTTTATGGCTAATCAGCCTTAATGTGCTTACCCTCCACTGCTACCAGGAAATATTTTAAAAAGAACAGACCAGGTGATTTCTCTGATTAAAATATGACCTGAAATGGCCTTTCTTTATTGGGTTCCTGTTTACTTTCCCAGGATAATGGTCCAACTGCTGCCATCCATATACCTGGGTTCTTGTTACTCACATGACTTTTATTGACTCACAAATGATAATGTGTCTTTATGCCTTTGTACCTCTGGGCATTTGGGTTGCCACCTGTGAATGAATTCTCAATAGGAGGAACAATGGCTCTGCCTACAGCAAGACATCAGGCATCTCCTGAAGGGTCATGTGCACAGATTTATGATCTGGGATTACAGATGACAATCTGATATCTGTCTTGCGCAACTAAAAAAAATGTTGCTAGTCTAGATGTGGAATATGAGGCTTTGTGGTACATTTCATCTTGAAGGTTTTCCTTCATTATTTTTTTTTTTTTTTTTGGTGAATTGACCTATCTAGGAAATGGATGATGTTGCCAATCATAATGAAAAGTTATGAACTTGCTGGTGTATTTAGGAACAGTACTGGAGACCTAGAAGGTTGTCTATCTCTAGCCCAAATCAGACACATCTTGTATATAGTTTAGATAGGCAGACATACGCATAGTCTCTGGAAAATAATTTAAGTATCACCCAAGAACATGGAAATGAATCAGGAATCATGTCACCATACTGGGCATGATGTTCCAGTTTATTGTGACAATAGTCAGAGCTTCTGCACAAGATGTGGCTGTTTTATTGGACCCCACTGAACCCTAACACTGACAACCAAGAAAAATGCCGATGGAACAATATGAGGGGGAAAAAGGCAAAAGAAAGTCACAGAATACTTTTTTACTTTTTCCCCTCTGAGAACAGACAAAGTTTTCAGATGTCAGAAGCAGCACATGTATGAGGAAGAGAATCCTGCACATCTTCGCTCTCATTATTGCATTACAATGGGGTTTCACAATCTTGACACCGTTAACAGGTTTTCAGCCACATAATTTGCTGTAGGGGTCATGGCACTGTGCATCATCATATTTTTTTAATGCACTTTTAATCTGTACGCACTAGATGTCACTAGCACACTTCTGCCCCTCGGTTGTGGCAATCAAAATTGTCTCCATATGTTGCCAAATGTTCGGGGGGGGGGATGGCGGGGGGGGGGGGGGGGGGAGGACAGGAAGAACCACTACATTACAAAATGAATTCCATGTCTAATGTGAACAACACAATGTGCTAAATAGTTCGCATCTCAGCATTCTCCATTACATGTCTACAGATGAAGCACGTAAGATTGTGCATATGTGTGCATCCTGCAGATGTGATTCTTACATTATCTCATTTAATCTTCACAAATATTCTTAAAATAGACACTACTTCCTATATTCAACTAAGGTTCAAAGAGATTAAGTAACTCACTTAGAAATAAGAAATAAGAGATAGAGCCAGGATAAAATGCAATACTCTCAGATAAACCACTGACAAATGGAACATTTTAATTAAATATAATCTAATGTGCTATACACTCTTTTATAACAGAAATTTTGAAAAATCACTAACTTCTTACTTTCATTCCATTTCAACACACAATAAAAGTCCCTCAAGCACAGAACAAATTGAACATATTTTTAAAGCACTTTCATGTCATGTTTTCCTTCCATCTCAAAACAACCTTGTGAGTAGCATAGCTGAGATTACCATGCTCCTTTTATAGCTGCAGTAACTGAGGGTCAGGGAAATTAAACAACTTGAAGGAGGACTTGCAGTTTCTATGTGACAGAAATTGAGTTCATTTAATATATGCATAGGTACTCATACATGTCTGTGTAGATATCTGTCAGAGTTTGATGACAATTATGTACCAATTTTGAATAACTGAGCTCATTTCACAACATTTGAGGATCCCAGGAAAGGAGAAATTAATCATTTTCTTGTTTTCTTGACTTAGCAAGCATTAAGGCTGCATTTACTCTTTGGAGGACATGCTTAGAGAAGGAAAAGACAGAAAGAGATTGATGAGAGAGAGACATATCAATTGGTTGCCTTCAGAACATGCTCCAATCAGGGATTATACCTGCAATCAGGGCATGTTCACCGACTGAGAATTGAACAGGGAACGTTTTGGTGCACAGGACAACACTCAACCAACTGAGGCACTCTGGTCAGGCATGCTCACACACTTTCAAATTAGATTTCTTATTTCTTGGTCATAGGGAATGGAATATGATTATCTTTGCTTCACTATAAATCACATTGAATGACTATAACCATATGTTGCCCTAATCTAGAATTAAGAATTCATGCAGGTGCTAGCTAGACAGGTGTGGAGAAGAAGTAACAGAAAGGTCTTGGGATAAAGGGTGGAAAGAATTTATTAAGAAAATAGTAAAATTTGGTAAGCCTGGAAGGTTAATATTGGAAATCTGTTGGAAATATAGTCAGACCTCTGGGTGGGATAAATGAGAGGAACCTTCACAGTTTGGCTCTAGAACAAATCCATTTGGTAATATGACCTACGGGAGAATTTGGAAACCAAGGAGGTTAGGAGATATCTCTTGGAAAGACAAGTCAACGAAGTACTCAAATGGGGAGGCCCAGGGAGGCCGACTAGGACATTTACTGCAGAAGCACAAGCATGCTCATCAATGAAGGGAGAGACTAAATAATCCAAGATTTTATGTTTTTGTCTGACTTTTCAGTTGTTATTCAGTATTATATCTTGGATTTTAATGGTTGCAATTTCAT
Source organism: Murina feae (assembly GCA_004026665.1). Taxonomy (NCBI): domain Eukaryota; kingdom Metazoa; phylum Chordata; class Mammalia; order Chiroptera; family Vespertilionidae; genus Murina; species Murina feae. The sequence continues at coordinate 38,082 of PVJC01004580.1, read as the reverse complement.
GTTTTAGGGAAGACTGTTCTACAAATGTCAATTAGGTCAAGGTGGCAGATAGTGTCATTCAAGTCTATATCCTATCAATGGTTGAGAGAGTGAAATAATTGTGAATTTGTCTATTTCTCTGTAGTTTTATAATTGCTTTGATTTGTGTGTTTTAAAGCTCCGTTATTAGGTACATAAATGTTTAGCAAATAATTATTTTCTTTATAATTAGTGAAATGACTTCCTTTGCCCATGTAACCAGTTTCCTCTAAACTCTAACATTAACATTACATAATATTAATCAATATTAATATCCAACTGTCTTTTGATTAGTGTTTGCATGATATATCTCTTTCTGTTTTTGAATTTACTTGTGTATTTATAAAGAGTATTTTTTACAGCTAGTATGTAATTGGATCTTGCTTTTATAATCTGTAGTCTGTTTACTATTTGCATTTAATTTCAATATTTATATGATTAGAGGCCTGGTACATAGAATTCATGTATGGGAGGTGGGGTTGTGTCCCTCAGCTCAGCCTGCACCCTCTCCAATCTGGGACTACTGGGTCCCAACTACTCACCTGCCTGATTGCCCCTAACTGCTCCCCTGCCAGCCAGATTGCCCCTAAATGCCCTCCCTTGCAGGCATGGTAACACCTAACTGCCCTCCCCTGCTGGCCTGATCACTGCCAACTGTCCTCCTTGCAGGCCTGGTCCCTCCCAACTGCCCTCCTCTGCTGGCCTGATTGCCCCCTGCCAGCCATCTTGCGGTGGCCATCTTGTGTGTTGGAGTGATGGTCTATTTGCATATTACTCTTTTATTAGATAGGATTAGCTTCACATTTATGAATTTATTAGTTGTTTTATATTTGTCCCATCTGTTTATGGTTTCTTACTTCTTTTTCTGCCTTCTTTTGGGTTAATGTAATATTGTTATGATTCTATTTTATCTCCTTTATTTGGAATTATTAAATTCCACTCTGTTTTGTTATTTTGATGATTGCTTTAGGGTTTATAGCAGTCATAATAACCTTTCAAAAATCTATCTTCAAGTGATATATAACTTCATGTCTAAAATAAGAAACATAAAATAGTGTGTTTACATTTCTTTCTTCTTGAAATTTGTGTTTTTATTGTCATATAATTTGCGTCTATATATGTTAATAAAACTCCCCTCTAAATTGTTATTATGTTTGCTGAAGCAGTCAATAGTTTATTGAAGATAATCAGATAAAAAGAAAATATCTTATATATTTACCCATGTAGTTACCAGTTCTTGTGTTCTTTGTTCCTTTGTGTAGATATAGATTCCCAAATGGTAAAATTTTTCTTTTAAATGAAGGGCATTTTTAAAAATATGTTTTTATTGATTTCAGAGAGAAAGGGAGAAGGAGAGAAAGAAACATCAATGATGAGAGAGAATCATTGATCAGCTCCCTCCTGCATGCCCCCAACTGGGGATTGAGCTGGCAACCTGGCTGTGTGCCCTGTCAGGAATCAAACCATGACCTCCTGGTTCATAAGTTGACTCTTACTCACTGAGCCACACCAGCTGGACCATAATCACTTTTTAATTATCTGGATACTTGTTCTCTTTTTCTTCTTTTGACTAAACAATTTCATTCATCACAGCATGGACTTACAGAATCCCAAATATTACGTGCCTGGCACATCATAATTACCCATTAAATATTGGTTGAATAAATGAATAAATGAATAAATCTCAATCATGTTTTTCTCGTTCCTACTTGTACCTGTCTGTTAGAATTTAAAACTTAACATTCCATGCATGCATTGTCTACTGAAGATCTTTGCTAAGCAGAATACTGACTTACTAGTAGAGAAAGAGAAGTGAATTTCCCTAGGTCATTTCTTAGCAACAAAGTCACCCACCTTGCTGATCTGCATTCAAAAGCGGGGCACAAAACTGAATACTTGTCCATGGAAAGCTCTCCTGGTGTGCACAGTGTGGGCGCCATCCCTGCTGCTGCCTTCCTTCCAGGGACACTGCTTCCTGAAGTGTAGACTTGAAACAAGCCTACAATCTTGGGAAGTGAAAAAACAAGCAGGAGATTGCTGAGAGGTAAACACAGCAAGGTAGACTACCCTCATAATGACACAGGAGGCGACATACATCATCTGCTACTGTGACCTTTGTCTCCCTCCAGCATCACATATTTTTTCCTGAAAAAAGAACACAGTTCAAAGGAGAAACAAAATTGAGCCATCAACCTGGGACACTGTTCAGTGACAACCAGCCTGTTTACAGCTCTTTCTCCAACAGGAAATGCTGTTGGACATTTTGAATTATTTCTCTTGCCTCTCTTTCAAGTAGAGAACTCCAATAATTTGGAGATAACTCTGCTGTCAAACTACTTACACTGCTTGAAAGTATACTATACTTAATGGGGAAAGAAGCAGCAGCAATTACTAAGTACCTACTAATTTCTACGTACTTTGGTGGATCATGTGACGTAGGGAAATAGAGCTATGGAAATAGACTAATGGAGGTCACTATCAAATTGATTCAAGTAAACTAAGTAGTGCTAAAAATTGCATGGACATGTACATGTGATGAACAGACAAGGTATTATGGAATGAGAAAGACATGCCATGGACTCTAAGGGTGTCCATAATAATAAAAACATAATATGCTACTTAGATCAGACAGCTGAATGACCTTCCAGATGTCCTTCCGGACATCCTTCTGGATGACCATCCAGACGAAGCTGGGGCTGCGAGGACTGAGGCTGTGAGGACCAAGGCTGTGAGGACTGAGCCGCTTACACGAAATTTCATGCATTGGGCCTCTACTCACATATAAAGGAAGAAAATAAAAATAAAAATGCTGTATTGGGTTTTTTTAATTGATAATATTTATGTGGCTATAGACACATTAGAAAAATACTGATGTACTGGAAATACCATGAGCTATGGGAGTCAGACACATTTGGTCAGGTGGGGAAACTAATACTCACTGAAGTTACGGAGCATACATAATGTCACACAGCTAGTAAGCATAAGGGCAAGGATTGAGACAGATTTCAGCCCTGGCTGAGGAGTTCGGTTAGATAAGTGGAACAACAAATCTCTCTCTCCCTTTCTCTCTCTCTCTCAAATCAATCAATAAATAAAAATCAGAGATAAAGGCCAATTTCTGAGATATAAAAGCTGAAGCTCTTTATTTTACCAGATTATCTATAAATAGCAATAGTTGCATTTTTTAAAAATGTCCTCTTGTTGCAATATATGTTAGTGATGAAGTTCATATCAAATCAAGTTCCTGGTGTTATGTGGTCAGAAATATGCACAGTTGAGTGACTTAAAGATCAACACCCGGAAGACAGTGGGCCTTTCTGCAATACTTAGACTGAGACTTCCATCAGCAAGTGAGTTTCTTGCTTTAAATGTAATGCTGAGTCTGTTCAAGCAGAAAATAGATCTGAAGACAATGAAATAATGCACCACTTTATTTCCCTAAAGCCCTCCCTGAGTAGTAGGCCTTAAACAAAACTAATTTTATAAGGAAATACAAACAATAAAATTAATCTTCAAATGCAAAAATGTATTGTCTTTTTCTACATTATTTGACTAAGTATTGATTCCTTGTTCTTATTATCCATCTGCAAATCACAGGGCTCACTGTAAAATTTGCTTACATTCTGGCAACAAAATTCATAATGAAAAGGGGAGAAGAAAATAATCCCACTATGGGGTATGTAATTTTCTGTCTAAGGGAATTTGTAACTTGCAGATAATAATAAATGGTAGTAGATACGAAAATCATAAGAAGTAAAGTATCAAAGTATCAGCAATAACTTGGTCCAGTGATCTTTTTTTTTCATATCCAAGGAAAGAAAAAAAAAATTGATTTCTCCAGAGCATTTTGATTGCAGTTTTTCCACATGGGAACCATGTTTGGGAAGATTTTCCCAATACAATAATGTTATATTTATTGAGAAAGAATGGTTATACTGAATTTGATCAATTTAAAAAATGGGAAAATGTGCAGGGTTTATGGTCACGAGCAACAAAAACAACCAAAACAATTTTCCGGGGTCTAAATTGTCACTGACATTCAAGGAAACTTAAAATATCTGAGAATATGGTTTCCCTGGTTGGGGTCAGTGGATTCTATGATAGTGTATTCCCCAAAGGAAGCTGCGGGAGGAAGAGACAGTTGAGTTCTTTATGGAGTAAAGAACGTAGAATAGTAGAATAAGGTCAGGCTGAGACCAAATTGCACCTTCAAGGTCATAGAAAAGAAAAACAAACTTTTATTTAAATCCTCCCTGGAGGATATTTTTTTTTATTGATTTCTAAAGAGAGAGTGGAAGGGAGGGAGGAGGGGGAAAGTGGGGCTCGGGAACCTGCAACCCAGGTATATGCCCTTGACAAGGAATTGAACCTGAGACCTTTAGGTCCACAGGCCAATGCTCTAAACACTGAGCAAAACTGGCCAGGGCACCAACAAACTTTTTAACACTGAAGAGCACATAGTGGTAGAAGGGGCGGGTAAGTTTAGATTAGATTAAAAGATTGGAGTGCAGCTGGATACCCGTGGCAAATCAATGGGTTGCTTATTGTTGGTATCCTTTCACTATCTGGTGCTTCATAAGTACAGTAGCTTATATGTCTGGGGAGAAGAAGGGTAAATTGGAGCCTATACAGCATATCCAATCTTTAAATGTCTTTGCCGGGCCCTCAAAGTGTTTTAAAATTATGGAAATTTTTTACAGACCCAATTTTCTGTATCTCTAGAAATATGCAAGAAGCAGGACCTGTGTTACTCTAGGGTATCAATTTGCAGTGCTCACGTAATGGCTTCACCCTATCTACCTATCTATCTATCTATCTATCTATCTATCTATCTATCTATCTATCTATGTATTCACTTAACAAACTGGTAGAGAATAATTTTGACCCACAAGTTGCTCACAATGCAATGAAATAAAAAATATACAAACAATAATACTGCTAAGGTATAAAAACTAGAGTTAGCTAACTATATAGATTATACTGCATATCTGCTCTCTAGACATAGAGTTCGGGTGGAACAAGATAGGGTAGGTACTAGAAGCCATAATTCTACCTTGTCCTGTTATTATTTTTTTAAATGTCAGATATTATAGATTATATAAAATGGTTAATAAAATTATCTTTTCTTGGTAAAAGTTGCAATGCTGACTACAAAACATTTTTATTTTTCATGAGTGACTTACTGAAAAAGATTTTCAATCTCTTCTGTTAATTTTACTACTGAGTCTTTTTTTTTATCCTCACATCACAATGTTTTTCATTGACTCTAGAGAGAGTGGGAGGGAAAGAGATAGAAACATCACATGGTTGCCTCCAGTAAGCTGAACTCTCTACCCTTTTGTGCACAGGTTGATGCTCTAATGAGCTGAGCCACATAGGCCAGGACAATGGCTTGATTTTAAATTAAAAATAAAAAGCATTAGGGCAATGACAAAAATAAAATCCTATCTAATAAAGCGGGAATATGCTAATTGACCCTCATGTCATTACAAAGATTATAGTGCCCACAGCCAATAAGGAGGGAATATGCTAATTGATGACCACACCCTCAAAGATGTGGTGCTCACAGCTACAAGATGGTGGTGCCCAGTCCCCTCAGCCCCGCCAGGGCAGCAGGCATGCCTGCCTCTGGAGTTTACCAGCCCCCTCACACCCCAGCCACCAGGGCTGGCCCAAGGCACAGGCAAACCTTGGATGGCAGCTGCCTAGCCGCCCAGGGCCGCCTGAGGTAACCAGGGCTGCTGGGGCTTGCGCTGCCGGAAGTGGCAGCAGCAGAGGTTTGATGGGGGTGTCACCTTCCCCTGATTGCTGTGTTGCCTCCCACTCCTGAGGGCTCCCAGACTGTAAGAGGGGGCAGGCTGGTCTGAGGGCCTCCCCCTCCAGTGCATGAATTTTCATGCACCAGGCCTCTAGTAGAAATATAATCAGTAGAGTCTGAATTATTAAGAAATACTTAACTTTTTTTTAAATAAAAAAAAAAAAATGAAAGGGAAAGATTTGCATGAGGAAAACATATCCAACCAATGTCCATGGCAAGGGAATCATTGTATGAGGAAATGGGGAAACGTATTAGAGAATATAAGAGTGCGAAGAGTGGGAAGTGGAGAGTACAGAAGAAGACTGATTACTCAGCATAAGAAACATTTCAGATGAAACTATAAAGGAAAGGGGCTGTGTGTAGAAACTCAGAGGGAAGGCTGTAGTGGGTGGGTGGGAGGGAAGAAATTAACCAAAGAACTTGTATGCATATATACATAACACAAGGACACAGACAACAGGGTGGTGAAGGCTGGGGCATGGGTTGTAGGGGTAGGGGGTTGGGGGCAGGCTAGATGGAGTCAATGGTAGGGAAAAGGAGGACATATGTAAAACTTTTAAACAATAAAGATTTTAAAAATAAATAAAATGTCTAATTACAGCCCCCATCCCAACTAAAAAAGAAAAGAAAAGAAAGGGACTGTGTAATGAATCTGACAAGCTCCGTAATTAAAACTAACCTCACAGGGTAATCTGACCATAAATTCCTAACTGGACAGACAGTGGTGGGTAGTCGTGCTTTAGGCCAATTATTTCCTTAGTTACAAGAGTTAAAAGGTTTATCTTTGCCAGAAGTCAGTCATGACCATTGTTTTTGTGCACTTGGGTTAACATACCTTTAAAATGCTAGTGTATCTTCTTTTCCAAGACCCTGGGAGGCTTAAACGCCCTTAAGGGAGCAAATGATCTTGATGTCTATTTACCATCTCTATTGACTTTAAATGGTAAATGTTAACTCTCCTGTACCCACCCGTGTAAAATAAGTCTGTGTTGCTCCCTAGTACTTTTTTATCCAGTCAGAGGGGTTTGCCCTTCCTTGCTCTCTCCTGCTCCTTCATCTCCCAGCAATGGATTCCATGTAATCTTCCTTATTTACCTCTTTTGATTGCAAATGCTTAAAAAGAACTGCAGAGCTGCCTTTCTCCATAGCATTTTCTCAGTTCCTTGAAATCTGGCTTAGAATCATGTCTTCAGTTTGGCTCAAATAAACTCTTAGAAATTTTCTCTAGATTTGGATGCTTTTACATGGACAAAGAGATGATTAAATTTTAGGGAGCAAACCATAGCAAATGCATTGTGAAGCAATACTCTTTGACTTTTACCAATGCTTCTTGGAGGATAGTGAGAGTGATCTTGAAGTGACAGTCAGACCATTTCGGACAGTCTGCTATTCCTCTGATTGAGGAAAATAGTGTTAGCTTGAGCCAAGTCATGAAAAACGTGGGCCATTCCCTGTGTCTTGGGAAGCACTACATCTAGGTAGCAGCATTAAACAACAATCAGGATTCTGAACTTTCATTGAAAGGGAGGGCTTCAGGCTAAATCCCATCTGTAGCACTATATAAAGAGCATGCACTTGGTTCTTCTAAGGCAAGCAATAGCTCACAGGGGTACTAGACAGTTGGCAGAATTAGAGTCCTATTGTACTTTCTCATCCTTCACTGTGTCAAACCCTGATTCTTACTTCCCCAGGCATCTATGGGTCCAATCTTCAGAACTTCCAACTTTCTCTGATGAGTCTTACACCTGACATTCAGAAGAATGCTATCATGTGAATTATATTATGTTGCATTTTCATTCCTTTTATTTCTGAGTTGTTTTCTTGCTGGTACATTTAATTCTGGCTAAAATGGAGAACTTAGTTATTGTTAGAACAGAAAAAAAATCTTCTTTGTGAAATTCACCATCACTGCTTTCCTGGTTTTGTCTTTAAATTGTATTTATCTCATATGCTGATGTAACTGATTGAATTTAAAAAGATTATCTTCCAATTACTCTTCTACTTTTACAGAACCTAGCCTTGTCTGTTCCATAGACATTGCTCAATAAATGTGTGAAAAAATAAACTGAATTAACTCAGGCTGGTGCTGGTCAAGGCAGTGGTCATACCCTATTTTATAAGTATGCAGATATCTTTGAATTTATATGTACAAGCTCCATTATAGTGCAAATATTATATCATCAACAAAAGGGTCTAAAAATATTGAATAATAGTACCTACACATTAATAGCTATATGTTTTGCACATCAATGAAGTCACAGTTAAGTCCCTTTGCACATAACCTTGATACCTTGCAATGCAAGCTTTAAAAGACAAGCAAATGCTTAATTTAAAATTTCTATTAAATATAATAGATAGCTTTCTAGTATCAAACTCCACATAAATTTAAGCCATGTCTGAAGCAGTTAGAAAGTATTGATTTCTCTATCCTATATAATAAAAGAGAAACATGCAAATTAACCATCCCTCTGCTATGCTCAAGCCACGCCCATAAGCGACACCCACAATCCAATAAGGAGAAAGTATGCAAATTAACCCAACTAAGATGGCAGTGGCTATGAAGCTGGAGTAAGCAGGAGGCTTGGTTTGTCCCAGGCAATGGAGGAAGCCCAGCTTCCCAACTACCCTGGTTGGTCCTCGGCTCCGCTCAAGGCTACAAAGTTTCAATTATAGAAGATAAATAAATCCCAGGGGTGAAAAAAAAGAGAGGCTGGGAACATCAGCCCCTCACCCAGACTGGCCAGGCACCCCAGTTGGGACCCCCACCTTGAAGGAGATGTGGCCAGCCTAAAAATGGCCCTTAGCTCCTCACCCAGGCCAGCCAGGAACCCCAGCGGGACCCCCATCCTGATCTGGGATACCCTTCAGGGCAAACCAGCTGGCCCCCAACTGTGCACCAGGACTCTATCCTATATAATAAAAGGGTAATATGCAAATTGACCCTAACAGCAGAACAACTGGGAATGACTGGTCACTATGACACACACTGATCAACAGGGGGCAGATGCTTAATGCAGGAGCTGTCCCCTGGTGGTCAGTGTGCTCCCACAGGGGAAGCTCTGCTCAGTCACAAACCAGGCTGTTGGCTGCCAGCACAGCAGTGATGGCATGAGCCTCTCCTGCCACCTCAGCAGTGCTAAGGATGTCTGCCTACAGCTTAGGCCTGCTCCCTGCTGGCAAGTGGACATCCCCCAAGGGCTCCCAGGCTGCCAGAGGGATGTCTGGCTCCCCGGGGGATCAGGCCTAAGCCAGCAGATGGTCACCCCCTGAGGGGTCCCAGACTGCGAGAGAGCACAGGCTGGGCTGCAGGACACCCTCCCCCTGAGTGCACAAATTTTTCTGCACCAGGCCTCTAGTTATAAATAACCCAGGAGTTTATAATTCAGAACTCTTATATGAAATCTATGTATTTGCATTAATAGGAAATACTGAATATTATCCTCGGATATTCTGGTGATTAGCCAGGTTTTGGAAACAATGACTTAATACAAATATTCAATTTTATAATTCTTAAAAAATTATGCCTACATTGTCATTAATATGACAGTATTCTCTAATCACTGGGATGACATTTTGTCTTTGATAATTAACACCCAAATAATGAAAGGTCATGGCAAGACTATTTCATAAATTAGTATTTGTGAAATCAAAAGGGTGTTTTTCCCCCTCAGGGATATTTTGCTAAATCAGGCCAATTTTATTTTATTTTTTAAATCAACTAGACACTTTCAATCAGATGACTTTATTAGTGCTCAAATGGCTGATTTAGAAATATTTAATTAAAATGTTTACTGCTATTTTACTCTTGAAAATGCTTAAGTTATCCCCATTTCATTAAATGTTTGGGTCAATGGGTAGTAAAGAAGCTTTTAGGACCATGGTTCCCATTCATAGAGAGGTTGGGAAGCAGAGGGACTCAGTTGAAACATAGCCACATACAACTGAACTTAATACCTATTCTAGCATCTAGCACATGGAAGTTACCCAATATCTGATAAATGCAACATTCTCTTCAGTAAAATGGAAATTTTAGTAACTATTTAAAGCTAATATCTTTATAGTAAGTGATTCTTTGCCCAACTTATCTACATTTTAATGAGATATGTGGACTGGGGAATCCCTCCTGGCATCAAAATTGGGCATGCAGGTCAAACACAGATCATCCAAAGGATTCTCAGAATGTATTGAATATGTAAAAAGGAGAGTTAAATCTTTCTCCGTTGGTGAAGAATGTGTAAGTCCGGAATTTGTTGGCAGTCTTCCTTCCTGACAAATGAAAGAAGTTGACATATAAGTGGCAATATTGTTATGATAGTGGAAGGCACATTCACTGTCAAAAGGCGAGCACAGTGGTGGACATTTCTTGGTTGGAGGATCTTTCTGGCTTCCAGCTCATTTAAGGAATCCCTTTTTGTAGGTTTTCTGACATAGGGTCAAAATCTTCCCCTGACGTAAACCTCAAAGAGAGAGGCCAATTTCCAGGCTGGTCTAATGGCCTTCTGGAATTTCCTTTGCTTCTGCCATACTTCAAACCTGGCCCACTAATCTACACTGAGTCCAAGAGTGCCTCATATCTTTCAAATAAATCCCCCCTTCTCTCTTTTTTAAAAATGTATTTTTATTGATTTCAGAGATGAAAGGAGAGGGAGATAGAAACATCAATGATCAGAGAGAATCATTGATTGGCTGTCTCCTACACATCCCACACTGGAGGTCGTGCCCACAACCCGGGCTTGTGCCCTAACAAGGAAATTGAATCCTGATCTCTTGGTTCATAGGTCGACACTCAATCACTGAGCTATGTTGGCTTGGCTCCCATTTTCTCGTTATTACAGCCAGAGGTAGTCTCACAGCTTGCTAATAGGAGCACTAGCACCTTCTGGTCTCAGATTCTGTTATGAGGCCCTGAGAGAGTAGCATTCAGCTCTCTTGCAGTGGGGTAAGCCATAAAATGTATTTCCCTAAGTCAGTTCTGATACTTTCAGCTTCAACAGTTCTGATTACTACAGATGCACAAATATTTGCCATAGAATATTGTTATGGGTACAAAACAAACTAACATGTAAACTATCAAACAGTATGGAGAATTGGCCATTAATATTCCTTTCTTTGGAATCCTAACACTAATTTATAAAACTGGGGTAAATGGTATTATTAAAGTTGTCCATGTAGAAAATTGTGTTACTTCCCATCTGCCCTTACCTAGGGAGTTTGCCAAAATTGCTTGGAGCCCTGTAAAATGAAGTTTTGGCCATTTGGATATCTGGCATTTTGCATTAATAAGCCTCTCATAGGAAACAATTTGCAGTGTTCACTTTGCTTAACATTGCACTTGACAGAACACAGCCAGGGTGGTTCACCTCTGGCTGATAATTCCCCTGTAATGGGCACCACAGCAGTTGAAGGACCACAAAGGAAAAGCCTTGCCCTGGACTCCTCACACATAACTAACCTATTTTATAGAGCCTCCTGGGCCAGTATGCTTAGCTAAACATGAGGTGTGAAGTATCAATGGCCAATGGAGCCTACCCACTTACTTTTAAATGGGGAAATCTACTGAGTCTAAATCAATAAGATTTTTTGATAGAATGCAACTTCTCAAAGTGGTTCACTTATGCATAGAGGTAAAAACAAATTAATTCTCTCATATTCTCCTCTCTCTCTCTCTCTCTCTCTCTCTCTCTCTCTCTCTCTCTCTCTCTCTCTCTCTCTCTCTGATTCCAAGAATACAATAGTGCAAATCAGGCACTGATTGATTCCTGAGTCAAAATTTTATACACATTTTTTACAGAACTACACACTGTCTCTCCCTTGGTATTCTTAATCCCCACTTAGCAAAGGGTAATATATAAGGTTTTGAAGGTAATCATTGTTAAGGATTAAAGCCCAAACCTATTGAACGGCCCTCCCTACTATTTACAATTGGTTATTCAGTTTTGTTCCAAAGCCAAACTCATGTGGTCAAAGTTATTTCACAATCTCAGTATTTATCTGGAGAAAATACTGTGTGTAATAACATCACTGAAGTTCTTATTCCTTTATTATTGCTGATTTTAAAAAATGTTTTTTTTTTTCTTAAAAATAAAAAGCTTTTAGAAGCAAATGACAGGATGTAAGGAAATACAGTGAAATATTAACAAAAAATTCATTTGGAAAAGTAACTTCCATAGTGATAGAGTAGTTTTAGAAACCTGACTTTAAACTTGGTTCCTCTTACCATAGCTAGTCCAGATGTGACAGGATAATTGCTCTCTCAATGTTCTATTCTATTCCCACAAATCGCTTGTGTTAAGAATAGTTGGGACAGGACTTGAAAACATGCACCAGACTCTTTAAGCCCCTGCTAGGAGGCTCAGTTGGTGGAAGTATCATCTTCTTCTACAAGCACACAGATCTCCTCTTTGCATACATCATACATTATTGGGCATTTCCAGGAAGAGTCCCCAGCAAAAGCTATTTCATCAATTACAGTTTCTGGTTTGCATTCTCAGACAGCAGTTTAGAGCAAGCCTCCCAGTGCTCCTTGATCTGCTACATCTATAGGTGTGATGCATGTCATTTAAAAGCCATCTATATCATTACCCATTTATACTCCTTTTTTAAGACGTCTGGTAAACCTTGTTTATAGGAAAGATTAAATCCACTCTATAAAATGAGGCTATTAAGTTGCAAGTGCACTTAGTGCGTTGCGAATGGATCCAGCAACTGTCAATATTACCATCCAATTTCAATTCTTCCATTGCTCACAAAGAAAAATAAGTACGTGACCAATTTGAATATGCATGGGTTACTTCTCCTAGGCTCCTTCATGCTTTGAAAAATAAAGGAAAATAAAGTGTTTTGTATCATTTTAAATCTGGGAGTCTTGGTGTCACAGTATTTAAAATCTTTCCCTATACCCCTCTTTTAATTTTTTTTAAGTTAATGAAATGAGCAGTTGTAAATAAACTGTTCCATTAATTTATGATATAAGACCAAATTTACCAAGTCTAAGTGGCCCAGAATTATATATCTTGGCAGCAGCCTGAAAGTGTGGGTAGTTGAATGTGTAATGTCATAGTGTAGAGACAATTCCCTAATAGTATCAAAAATAGAATCTCTATTAATAATTTTTTCTTGTCACACCTATTGAGCAACACTGATTCTGTGGTTATTCAATGAATGAATAATTGATAACTATGATTAATTGATAATAATTAAATATAATTAATCAATGGGTACTTAAAATAATTTAAAAATCTTCTATTTGACTTAGATATGAGTAAATATTTACGGTGTCTATATATTCTATATTGCATTCTGAGCCCTCCATTAATTAGTAACCTGGTAAATCTATAGACTCAATAGAGTCCTAATCTATGGATTCTACTTTGCAGGGAGGGAAATATTTATTTATGACCTCTGTTGTGGGAACAAGGGGGGTAACATCAACAAGCTTTCTGTCCTCTGTTCCGCTGCTCTTATGAAATGAGTTACTCCAGATATGGGGAGTCCCTGTTGCTTACATGAGTTCATGTTACCCCAATTAGTATGGCTCAAAAAAATACAAATAAAGCATACTAATGAAGCCAAATTATGTTCTGAGAAGTTTTGATTAGAGCATCTAGATCTACATTTCTATTTATACCTTTGTAGAAAATTTATTTTCCAAATACTTCAGGCTATTTTATTTCTCTCTCCTTTTTTTATTTTTTAGCTTGGTACTTTTCCTAAATCCCTTTCTGTTTTCCATTCCTTATACTATTGTTATAAACTAAGATAATAGACTGAGTTGACAGGAATAATGAGCATGCATGGGCCCCAAGATCATAGCACACATTGGCATCCATCCTAGAGGCTCTTTAGTCAATATAAAAACTAAGGAGGTAGGAACCTGGGGCACCACAATTACCTAAAGAACATTCCCTATGTGCAATATCAGCAGAGCTAACCTTCTTCTACGGCAAGAAGAATGCAAGACAGGGTTGACCTCATGCATCAACTTGAGACAAAACCTGTGGTGGTTGTGTTGTACACTGCTAGCTTGAGCAAGGTTCTAAAGGCTCAAGAGCATTAAGAAGTAGAATGCCATGCATATTTAATAATATTTGCCACATTTATGCCAGACATTTGGTGACCCACACTGCTAGTTCTTGGTCTATATCTTCATGCCGTAGAATTCTTGTACTGACTGTAATTCCTCTAACACATACTAGGCTACTTATTCCTTTCAGACACAATTTCCCATCATTGTGGAGAATCTTCAGGCACATTGACTCACATTTCCCGTCACATGAAGGTATTTTTGCAGTGCCCAGTCTACTGTGGGAATGCTGAGTGTTCATCTGATCCAAACTGGGGCAATTGAGGCTTCCCTTCTGAGATCTAGTGTTGGGTCATAGAGACCCAATCAGTGTTTGGGACGAGAATTCAAAGGTGAATAAGAAGTCTGGAGATTCTGTTGCTTAGAAAAACATTGATCAATAGTTCTAAGTTAGATAAAAGGAGGAACAAGCTAACAACAGCTCATGAACTCCAGAAGCTTTTTCTTTTGACCATGCACTTTTGTATATTTCCCAATCAGCCTTCATCATTGTATAGACCCTCAATGTTACCTATCTCTTGCCTCTGTATTATCTAGAACATCATAGAGATATAGTCACTATCCATTGGAGCTTTGACTATAATGTACAAACATCTCTGACTGGAGTAAGTTGTGCTTTACTTACAGTTTGTACTCTCATGGAAACAGTGTTTACTCTATTACTCATCTGCTTATATGTGGGTTCCCTACCCCCACCACACACACATATACACAAAACCATATTGTACCAGTAATGTATATCGGTGCCTCTTTTGCACATGAGAGGTATTATGAAAATAAGGCCATGGTAGGTAGGACTTTCTGAAATGCAAGGAACAAAGAAAAGAAGGATGAGCTGCAGAAGCAGGAGGAAGAAAATGGTGAAGCAATGTAGTCATAGTTGACTCTAAGATGGAAACAGAGATAAGGGGACCCTGAAACACAGCTTTTTCCTCCATTGCAAATTCCATGAGGACTGCTATTCCTGACCTGATTCCACACAGTCCTCACTCATATCATCTTTACTTCTATTCTCAGATTATTAGAATATTAATCCTTCATGGCTAAACTCAACTGTCGATGCTGCTGGGAGGCATCCCATAATCTCACAAGCCTAAATGAATCATTCTTTCATTTGCACTGTTTCAGCATTACACTTATGATTTATTAAAGATTAATTTCACCCTACCATAATTTGTTATGAAAAAGACAGTGCTCTCCCCACTATAAAGTCCCATTAAGATAGTGATTGTTTCTGGTATATATTTGTATATACTTAATGTCCTTAATATAATAAGATAAAAATAAAGGTTATTTTGTACTGCAAGCATCATGCTAGATTTTAAAAGTATATCTTGAAACTTAATACAACTATCCTATGAGATAGTTTGTAGATAAGAAAACAGAATTGGAAAGAATCCATACATCTAGTTAATGGTGGGACTAAGATTCAAATACAAATTCTTCTGTTGTCAATGCCTAATAAATCCTGAAATAAATTTTGATGGTCTAATAAAGATGAAAGGCTGACCTTGGATTACAAATTTCTGTTTATATTAACACAAGATGAACTGAACCGTAGTTTTATTGATGGCTGTTCAAAAGACTTCGATAGTCTGTAATCTTTCTTCTCTAACAGCTTGGGAAATCTTTCCTGTAAACACTTCAAAAGGAGTAAGGTCATCTCAGCTCATAAACAATTCTCTGCATATCCACCTAAAAGAAAGGTCAAGTTAAACAAACAAACAAACAAACAAAAAAGCAATGACCTAGACGTTGTGTTATGTCTCTAATGAGGTCCTATGTGTCAAGTACCCACTGAAAAAAAGTGAAGGTGATAAGTGTCCATTGGTGTTCCATCAGTGTCCATTCAGGTTCCATTAAGTTATTAAGTGTGATAATTCAAGTCCTGGGGATTTAAAATACTCCATTTTAATGATGTCAGAAAAAATAGTTTTACTAGCCCAGCCAGTTTTGCTCAGTGGATAGAGTGTTGGCTTGTCGACTGAAGGGTCCTAGGTTCAATTCTAGTCAATAATGAGATCCTCTATCTTCCTAAATCTTAGACAGATGTTATGTTCTACTTGAGCTCTGAAGAGACGTGTCCGCAAGTACCTTGGTTGTAGGCTCAACCCCTAGTCCTGGTCGGGGCACTTGCAGGAGGCAAACAGTGTGTTTCACATCTCACATCCAAGTTTTTCTCTCTCTCTGTCTCTACATTTCCCTTACACTCTCTCTAAAAATCAATGGCAAAATATACTTGGGAGAGGATTAACAACAACAAAATAAAGTGAAATAAAAAATATAAATACACTTCAATCACATTTAGCAACCCATACATTCTACACATGTATTGTGCCTTCTTGTTTTCAATCCTTTGTTCAGATGGTTTCCCACCGCTAACTAAAATTTTCCCTTCCAAGGGCTACTCATACTTTTGCTCCTCCAAGGCCCAGCCTCAACCCTGTGTCCTTTGTGTTGTCCAAGAGGTATCATGCTATCTTTCACATTCATATATCATTATATTTCCTTCTCTCTTACAAACTGAAAGGGAACTAATACAGTCCAAACAAATATACTGAAACTGAAACTGAAATTAATATTCCTTTTCATCATCAGATGCACACACACTTTCTGCAAACAAATAAAGGGCAACATTTTCAAGAGAAACCTTAATTAGGATTCATTGAAAATTTAAATCAAAAGAAGGCAAAGCTAATCTCATCTACTAGATTTTTAGGAATATTGAAAAAGAAAAAATATATCTAATATCTAAAGGCACAGAATATAGTGCCTAGCAGAGCTATTCCATAAAGAACTATTTGGTTATAAAAAATAAGGAAACCTTTCCTTTTGTGACAACATAGATGGACAGAAATTAGAGAAAGACAAATATCATATGATTTCACTTCTTTGTGGAATCTAATGAAAACACACACACACACTAATAATCAAAATAGATACAGACTCATAGATACAGAGTACATATTGACAGCTGTCAAAAGGGAGGAAGGTTGGGGGACTGGATGAAAAAGGTGAAAGGATTAAGCAAAAACAAACAAACAAACAAAACCCTCATAAACACAGACAAAAGCATGTTGATTACTAGAGGAAAATAGGGGTGAGGGGAGGTAGGATAGGGTATAGGGGAATAAATGGTAGATGGAAGGAGACCTGATTTGGGGTGGTGAATTCACAATATACAGATGATATATTGTAGAATTTGCACCTTAAATCTGTATTAACTAATGTTACCCCAATGAATTCAATAAAAAATAAAGTACTTCTGTTAGATTAAAAAAGAAAGGAAACAAATAGTTGATGGCATAGTATTGATTAGGTTTAGTGTGGAGTTTTGTTAAGTTTATTTTATCTTCTATGGGTGACTATCTAACATTTGAGTTAAAATGATAAAAGGAGGTCATATTTTAAGCAGTAGTATTTGTCTGCTATTGTTTTTTCTTCCTTTGAAAACTGAGTTTGTTGTTCAGGTTCTATATTACAAAATATGTCATGAACAAAAGCTAACTTTTTTTTTTTTTAAGAGAGAGAGGAAGGGAGACAATGAGAGATAGAAACATCATCCATCCATTAGCCATCTTCTTCATTCCCTGTACTGTGGATGGAGCCTGCAACCCGGGCATGTGGCCTGACCAGGAATTGAACCAGTGAGCTCTTAGTTCATGGGTCAAGCTCAAAAAAGCTAACCTAAAAAAATGATTATGAAGCAGAAAAACTTGAATTCCCAAAACAAAGTTATTGATTCAACAACAATGAGATCCTTTACCTTCCTAAATCCTAGACAGATGTTATGTTCTACTTGAGCTCTGAGGAGAGGTGCCAGCAAGTTGTCACTCTTCTGATGGAAGGTAATATAGTACAAGTTTCAACTTCATGTGATATATAACCTATAAAATGGGTTAAATAGACAACTTATTATTCTCTTTTTCAACCAAGACCAGTGTACTATGGAGAATTTGGGTTTGATATGATGGTTTCCTGAAACTTTCAAGACCTGACTATGGATTCTAAAATTATCATCCAAAATGATTGCAAGGGCTCCAGCCCTCACATCCCTATTTCAAACAGCATAATGAAAGAAGGAAAAAACAACAAGAACAAAACCAAATAATGACAAAGATAGGTCAAGTATATCCTATAGGAGACTCAGAAAACCCATGACTCTTCCATTTCAACTGATTAAGGAGAACTCAGTTACTGAGACCAATCTAGATGGGGCATGTAGTCTTTGTTCATAATTAGCCTGTAGTCAGCAAAAAATTTGGATTTTTATGTTATAATTTTTTAAAAGGTTAAAACATCTTGAATTTCCCAAATAATTGTCATGGCAATAACTAGCATCTAATCTAATAAAAGAGTAATATGCAAATTGAACCTCACTCCATTATACCCACAAGCCACGCCCATAAGCCACGCCCACCAACCAATCAGGAACAAATATGCAAATTAAGTCAACTAAGATGGCAGTGCCCAGTCTGCCTCAGCCCCACAACTGAAGTAGCCAGGCCTGTTAGCCAGGCAGGTGGTAGGGGAGGCGGGGGGGGGGGGCCCAGGGGCAGAGCCACCAATCGCAGGAACCTGGAAAGAGACCCCCCTGGCCAGGGAAGGGACAGGAACAGAGCCGGCCATCGCAGGGGTTTGGGGGTCTTCTGCCTATGCCTGCATCCTAGGCCAGAGGCTACAGGCCTGGGTAGGGGTGGAGCTGAGATTGGAGGGGCAGGGGTGGAGCCGGTGATGGGAGTGAACTACAGAGGAAACACCTTTTCTTAACGCTCATTGGCTAAGCTCCCTGAATGCCACTGGTAATATTCTTACTAACTTGGGTAAAAAGAATCCAAAAAGGCATCTAGGGTTTTTCCACCACACTCCTGGAGAAAAAAAATGAAGGTCCACTGATGGAGGGCTAAGAAATGTCATATCCTGCCCTAGCCGGTTTGGCTCAGTGCATAATACCTCAGCTTGCTAGCTGCAGGGTCTGGGTTCAATTCTGACCAAGGGCATTTCCCTAGGTTGCAGGCTCCTCCCTGGCTGGAGCCCAGGTCAGGGCTCATGCAAGAGGTAACCAATCGAAGTGTTCTTCTCACTTTGATGTTTCACTCTGTTTTCCCCTTCTCTTCCACATTCTCTACAAATCAATGGAAACATATCCTCAGGTGAGGATAAAAAAATAAAAGAAAGAAATCCTATGAAAGACACATCTTGAAAATGCCTAAAGAAAGTTGTCATTTTTTTATGGTGAAGGGACAGGAGTCCATGTTGATGAAAACACCTTGGTGGCTACAGTGACTGGCAGTGGCTGCAGCAGCGGAGTGATGGGGCTAGTAGTTTCTCCTGATTAGCCTGGTTGCCTCCCACAAAGGGAGGTCAGATTGCAGCTTAGGCCATCTCCCCATGGTGAACAGGGATCGGGCCTAAGCCATCAGTAGGACATCCCCTAGGGCTCCTAATATGTGAGAGGAGGCAGGCTGGGCTGAGGAACACCCCCCCCCCAGTGCACAAATTTCATGCACCAGGCCCCTAGTAGCAAATAATAATGCATTTTAGACATTAATTTCCACCAAGACAATATCTTATCATGTATTTCCCTTGGCTTTCCCTTGAGTGAGAAAGATGAAGTTGGATCTATGCAGTGGAGCTGGGGTTGACATGAAGCTTGCCATCACAAGCCTTCTATCAGCCGTGTCCATCCCAGGGGATAGCACCTGAGGTGAAGAAGTATTCCTCACTCAGGCCAAGAAAGGAAATGTCAGCTAGCAAACCTATGCTATTTGTGTCTTTTCTTCTTTGTCCATAAATCAAGCATTTGTATTCCTATTTTTATGGTTAGAGGTAATGCATGTTTAGTACAGTTGAAATGTTACCCAATTAGAGCTTAGTCAACAAGATTTAAAGTAAAAAATTAATTGTTAATTGACTTATATATTCACTCTGCAGCCACAAGAGCATACAACAACGGTCTTGGAAACACCCCCTCTCCCCCCATGATACACATATACCCTTAATTTCTTGAATGTCATAACTCCTTAGTTGCCAAGAATAGAACTGAATATTATTCAGGAAGATTACAGTCTCCAGGTATTTGAAATTATGTATATCATTTAAAGATATTTTATATAACCTTTATTATCTCTAAAAAGCAACTACACATTATAGCTTCTACACGGAAGATAAGATGTGATAGTGGACCATACTGTGAAACAGCACTCCAGTTTGCAGGGTTCTAGACTTGCCTCTAACTTATTTTACCCCTTGGACATGTGAGATAAATTCTCTAAGGCTTGTTTTCTCATCTCTAAAATCAAGAGGGTGAGTCAGTTTCATTTAGGTCCCTTCAGCTATCACACCCCATGGACATATACATTTTTGTTGTCACTTTCAATCAAGTTTAATATTCTTCAAGAATCCATCTCTTCACCTTCAGAATGTTGTTTCATTTTGTACATCTTAAATTTATGTCTGCACCTCATGGTCTCAGTATTCCTCAGTCCTTATTTTAGTTTTATCCTAAGAGTCAGCAAAGGGTCTATTTTTAGCAATTTCCCAAAGGAATGGGAAGAGAGTCTCATCTTCGGCTCATTACCCCTGAGAACCTGTTCACCGATGCCGGCTGTTTCCACACTCTGTGCCCAGCTCTTGCCTGTAACTGTCAACAAGGTCAGCACAGGTGAGTCACCTCTGTCAGATGGGAGAATCAAAATGACTTTTCTCATGTTGAAAGCTGACTTGGATACGGGTCTCCAGGGCTTGAGGTTATTCAACACTGACTGAATAAGGAAATGCCACACTAAACAGCTACAAACACAGACACACAGAGGGGCTTAGCAGCTACACTTTTATGTCCACATCGTCCAAATTACTTTATTTTTAACAAAGAAATTATGGGAGCCCCTTTCACATCCCTCATGGTTCAGGGTTTCCCTTCAGGGTTCGGGTTCTGGAGAAGGCCGCACACAAAATGAAGAGAGAGACTAGAAAAGAACTAATTTTGGAAAATAGGGGGGCCAGATGGGAGTCCACCTATAGTGGGAGTGGGGGGTGGGGAGGCTACCAATGCTCTGGCCTGGCCTTGCTCATCGCTTTTATTGAGGCTATGGGACACACCCATATCCTTTAGGCAGGGAATTCCAATAATAGACAAGCAGCAATAATTTACATATGATTAACAGGCAGAGGTTGCTTTAACTACCAATGTCTCAACTAAACAATGAGTGAATAGCTCCGACCATTCAGAGCAATTAAGGTTGACCAGCCTTTCAGATTCCCTTTTCACATGTCTCTGTAAGTGACTATGATCGGTTTCCAGCAGGAAATCATGGCTGCCTCCAGATATAGGGATTCATGGTACCTGGGCTTATGCTTAGTGTCTTAAAAATACTGGATGTCTTCTATTTCTATGAAGTTACAAGCCTGGTATCCAATTTGGAAGCTCAACTAGACAGCAGGGATGGGACTAAGGATGAATCAGAGGCAAAAAACTCCAGTAATGGTTTGTGGGTCCCTTCAGCTCTCAGGATAAAGCAGACTATGCTTCCTATGTCATAGATGCTAGACTATAGCTCCATAACAACAGATGATATATTCTCAAACCATGCACACATACTGGCCATGTAATAAGCACTCCTGACTGAGATCTTGGCAACCATGTTAACATTCCATTTTACTCCAGCATCATCTGTAACCTCCTATATCTGTGAGTCCCAAGTTATTTGTGCTTTTGACTTTTAGATTTAAATCCAAGACTATTCTCTCATATATTTAACCTTGATTTCTTTTCTCAAAAAATGTTGTTGTTTTTTGCTTATAGATAGGATCCTGAGAAGACTTTGATACTTTGTACTTTCTCAGAGACTAACTCCTGGGAGTCAGAAGTTTTCACCAACCCATCCCCATGACTTTGCTCTCATTGGGCAGCTCCTTGTTGAATCAAGGACCTGGGCAGCTAAAAGTGGGTCAATTTATAGCATGACTATATATGCCTTACCTCTTTGTTTATTTTTTAAAAGTATTTCAAAAAATATATATCTAATTATTTATTATAATGATAATGATGTCAACTTGCCACTTTAAGATTTTAGTTTAGCCACTGCCTTTAGGAAGCCAGGAAATTTTGCAGACTCTGATACAGCTAAATATCAACTAGAAATATCATTTTGGGGAAAAAAATTTATACATTTCACATCTTTTTTAAGTTTTTTTTTTATCCGTTTGAGCCGCAAAGGGTGGAAAATTGAATCTTATACTACTAGCCGGCCAACAAATATACCCATGCTAGCAATGCTTTATGAAGGCTTTTCAGAGCTGTAGCAAGTCCAATCCATGATTAAATACAAGTTTTAACCTTCTTGCTTCACACAGAAAATGAGATTTGTGCGGTGGACTTTTTTTCTAAAATGTTGAATCCAGCAGAAAGTATCATCTTGCCACCAAGCTTTCCTTTCTACTATTTACATTTGCATTCTATTAGCATAATGTTGAAAAATTGGAGTCACCAAATATTTTTCCCCCCATCACTAAGCAATGAGAGAAATGGAATATCCTGCACTCTTTTTAACTGCCTATTACTTTAGGATAGGGGCAGTGTGGGCATTAAATGATTATAAATTGATTTTTCTTGAGCTTACAGGCATTCTAGATTCCCTATTTCTAGCCATACATATTATATGAGGAGCAAAGCATTCTGAAATGTATATTATTATTATGTTTAAACTCATATATCACTAAAAAGTGTGCACATAGCATATAATCAGTACCTCACCTCTTTTGAAAGTCTGCTATTTAATAGGTCTTATCTAACATTCTATGTGGCCATATTGCTATGCCACAGTTCACACTGCATAGAGATTAATGCCCTAATCCAACCCTAAACAAAATTTCTTTATTGTGTTAAGACATCCTGCTCTGAGAATAGGCATTTTAGAAAAGCCATGTTTAAATAGTCAATGTAAGCTATAACATATCCAGCCTCTGAGGCTCTTTGATCACAGAAACCTTTCTAAAAATGCAACACACTTGGAGTGGCTCAGAATATTCAGATATTCCAAATGGGTGCATTCAGGAATTTGCAAAGGAATGTTCATTCAGGGTTGCAATACTACACACCTAATGAGTTCCCGTGGGTTATACGAGTGTTGTAGAGTCAAAATTATGTCATGCCAATGCATGCTTTTGCCCCCAAAATAATCAAGTTAAATGTGTGAACGTCAGAGTGTGCACTGATTGGAATGCTGGCAGAGATATGAGTTAATTTATGTGGAATGACCCAATGAATGTGCTCAATATTAAAAAATATATATACTCGGCCACGCATTTACCATTAACCTGTGGTCAGTGCATCATATTTATATGCTTCAATCATGAATACATTTACTTACTGAAATATGCAGGCCTCTCTAGGTTTTTAACTTATAGTGAAATAGACCTGTATGAGCTGGAAAAGGAGGAAAGGCACAGCTTACACAGCATGACTCCAAGTCATGACATTTTTAACACATGCAGGAAGGGGAGTTGTATTTGGACAGTGATATGCTTAGGGGTCTCTTTTCCCCAGAAAAGAGGAATGTCAAAGAGGGCATGTCAATGACACTGTATGAAATAATTCAGGAAGTATACCCCGATGGCTAACAGTGTCATCCTAGAATAGGCTTCAGATGAAGGAAATGGTCTTGCACGGAAGGCTGGGTCTTGGGAATCAGAAGTGGAAGAGGATATCCTAGTGTCCCACCTGAGGCAGTCTGTGTTGGAAAGACTTGGGGGAAAGAGGGTGGAAAAAGTCCTCTGTTCAAAATATGAACCAAAGAAATTGTAATAAAAAGGTAAGAGGTTTCTCAAGGACAGTGTCAAGGCCGGAAATAGGGAACAAACACAATATCTTAGAAGCAGGTAGAACTGGTCTAACAACCCTTGCTCCCTGTTACTCAGTCATTTGTTTGAGAACCACAGAATATGAACACAAGGCAACCTCTCTGGAGGGATATTCATTCCATCGAGACAAGGGTGGGGCCTAATTCAGTAAGATAGTGTCTGCAGCATTGATTTTTACCAAAGCCAGTATCCTCTGCACGATCCTGGATGAACACAGGCAAATTCCTGTTCTCTGACTTCCACGGGGCCTGTTTGCTGTGGTTAATGGGGCCTTTCTGAACAGAATTGGCAGTTTTTTCTGCTCTCTTACTCCCAATCTATTTCTGATCCAGCATTATCTTCTAAGACACCAGATAACAGTCTTGGAAACTTAGTCACTCATGCCCTCGAATACTATAGTTACACCTTCATGGTCAACAACTTAACGGATGCCACGCATGATACCAATATTTAACACTGACTTCACACTGAGATATGTTTAATATATTAGATGGTGAGATCCTGGCTTGGAAACAGGTGAACTTGAAGATACAAAATCCTGGATGGTTATTAAAATGAAGCTCAGTGCCCACCTCTCACTAGATATCTGACCATGAGAAATAATTTTAACCCTAACTAACACAGTTCTCCATCCACGGAATGAGGATAATTATCTGCCAATGGAGTTGCTATCAGCAAAGTATACAGCAGAAGAGTGTAAAGAACTATTAGATTATTTGTGTGTTTATAGATTGGTAATATTTTTATTAATCTCAAGATTCCTGGTAACTTTAAAAAAAATAAATTGTATTGATTTTTTACAGAAAGGAAGAGAGAGGGAGAGAGAGTTAGAAACACCAATGAGAGAGAAACATGGATCAGCTGCCTCCTGCACACCTCTCACTGGGGATATGCCCAAAACCAAGATACATGCCCTTGACCGGAATTGGAATTGAACCTGGGACCTTTCAGTCCGCAGGCCGACGCTCTATCCACTGAGCAAACCGGCTAGGGCCCAGGTAACTTTTTAATTCACCTTCTCTCTTGCCTGTCATTTATGTTTTTAATAACTTGATATTCTTAGTAAAGATCTACAAATTTTCTCTATAATGTTTCTTTTTCTGGAGATAAGTGAAATTGATTCAGAGAAAAGGAAGGAGGCAGAGAGGGGCACAGGGATATGGAGAAAGGGAAGGTGAAAATATGTGAAGGGGTAACCCATACATCTGGGAAACATGAAATTACAACTATCATTCAACATCATTAGCATCATATCCACTGAAAGACTTTGGAGATATGACAGAGCACAATTAACCTATCTTTACATATTCACCTTCATAGCTTTTTACTTCTCCATCCAGGACTTGAGGCAATATGACTCCTCCTTTAGCATGCCAAGCAAATATCTGCTATACCAAACTGATCTGACCAGCAGGATAGGGATGGAAATTCCAGTATATGGAGAATCAATTCCCTTGAGGTAAACAGAAAAATACCACAACAGCAAACACAGGAACAGAGCAGGATGACAGGCTTTCTGATTCCAAGTAATGAGGAAAAGGATTGAGAACAACATCCCAAAACCAAAACAAATGTTAAGAATAAAAGGGCATGTGGTGACCTTCAGACATTAGTTCCTTTGAGCACCACAGAAAAATCCTAGCCAGCTGTTATCTCAGTGCATTCTGAATAGCAATGTCTGTGCTCATTTCAGAAAGAAGAACTAAACCAAAGTCACTGTCTATACTGAAAATAAATTAGGTAGGAAAGGAAAATGTTCAGCTCTAATATGGTGAGAGATAAGAACAGGCTAACCTTTTTTTTTTTTTTTTTAAGTTAAGAAGGAAGTTTATCTATGCTGAAGTGTTTTTTGTTGCGTTTTTGATAAATTGGAGATGATTTAATTGCATCATGGACATTCAGATGCAATGGTTTGCCAATATCCATGCAATGCTCAGACTTCTTTTTTATGAATTTAGAAGTAATAGGTTCTCTTAATTCATTTAAAGAGTGATTGACACTAAAGGACTCATTTTAATTTCAGTGAGAGATATTTGTTACTTTGCAATTCCAGATCAACTTAAAAAAAAATGAAGGCCCCCTCATTATAAACTGCAGTGTCTGTGGAGTAGACCATTCTCAGTCTCACTGCTTTACTAACAAACTCTTCATTTTAACCCTGTGTTTGAATTCTTTCCTGTGTGAAACCAAGAACCCACAATGGGTCTTAGAACCTTGGTTCCTGAACCCCTGGAATGCCTGCATCATATCAGCTATGGGTTCCTAGCAGGAATTTGCCTTCTATAAATATGGAAGAGAAAAGTACAGGTAGTGATGTGACTGATCACCTGGCCTATGAAGAATGGCATTCTTAGTCTCTAGAAACTGACAAAGTTAAAACAAGAGGCACCATCAAGGTTTGAGTTGTAGTTTCTTTCTTATACTTAAACTAGAGTCCCGGGGCATGAATTTTGTGCATGGGGGTGTGTGTCCTTCAGCCCAGCCTGCACCCTCACCAATCTGGGACCCTTTGGGGGATGTCTGACTGCTGGTGAGATTGGGCCGAAACCAGCTGTCGGACACCCCTCTCACAATCTGGCACCACTTCCTTCCTAATTTCCCTTAACTGCTTCTGCCTGCCAGCCTGATTGCCCCCTAACCACTCCCCTGCGGCCTGATTGATGCCTAATTGCTCTCCTGATGGCCCAATCACCCCCAACTGCCCTCCCTTGCTGGCCTGTTCACTCCCAACTGCCCTCCCCTGCTGGCCCGGTCACCCACAACTGCCCACTCCTGCCGGCCAACTTGTGGTGGCCATCTTGTGATGATGTGAGGGCGTTGCACAAGGGCCACCGAGGCTTTGATTAGTATAGATGTTTTCTATTAGAAAGGTGATTATGACATAATCAGTGAAAAAGAGAGAAAACAAAACATCCTCAATCCCGCCACCTACTCCCAACCAAGAGAAATAATAATAATAACTGTAATTCATTGGGTACTACTGTGGCCTGGTGTTTCATTATGCTAACCATGCAAAGTAGGTGTAACTAATATCCTTTTTTTATACGTGATGAAAACTGCTCAGAGAGATTAAAGTACTTGCCAGATATATCACAGAGTCATAGGGAAGAACCAAGATTTAAAACAAGTACTGCCTTACTTATGATTTTCCTGTAGCATGTGGCATTTTAGCCATTTTCCCAAGTAAATATGTATCTTTTTATTTGCATGTCTGTTCTGTTCAGTTTAAGTTTTTCGTTACATTTTACATTAACTTTTATGTATCCTTAATTTCTTAAGTCATATACTATTTAATTACTAATGTTATTACATGATCCCTATCATCACCAATATAGACTAAAAAATCCCAAAAGTATATACGTTATTTTACTTAACCATCAATTTATATTTTGACCATTTTCTTATTGTCCTTTTCTTTAAATATCATGGATAATTATATAATAATAATATTTTTTATATAAAGTTTTTCTGCATGTTGAATTATTTATTTGGAATGGCTTTCTAGGCAAGAAATTATGTGGTCAAAAGTGTGTTCACCTTTTTTGCCTAGAATTTTTTAAATCTGAGGACCAAATCATAAGACAAGTACATATGATGCATTTCATAGTCAGTCATATTTGATTAAATTCTATGATTCTGGTTATATACCAATCAGGCTATATATTTTACTTGATCAAAATAGTTTTTCTCTCTCTCCCTCTCTCTCATAATATTTCTCTGTATTGGGTCTTATAAGAGGTCATCCCCAAGTCCTTACTTTCAAAGGTACTCATCCCTTTATGAATCTAAAGAGATGACCTACATAAATAGTCTGTAAGAAAAGACATTCTATATTTATCTGCAGGCATTGTTTAATTTTAAGTACTTTTTAAGTGCATGTAGTTAGACTGAATATGCATAGCTGTGCACATATGAATTATCCCTTTGAATCAGATTGTCTTCCTAAGACATATCAGAATCAGTATAACTATATCATCTAATATCTTCTATTCCTTCATCCTACAAAGCACGTATTCTGTACTAAATACCTATCACTTTCTGAGAACTACTAAGATAAAAACATTACTTTAAAATAGCAAGTAAAATATTCTTGTAACATTTGTTCTTTCTATGAGAAATATAAATGCATTATTTTGACCCTCGTATCATTATCACAATGCAACAATATTGCTACCCTTCTTCGAGGTGAAAATACTAAATAGTTACTTGCCCAAGATAACATAACTAGTAAGTGGCTAAATAAAGATAGATAGTCAAGTCAGAACTACATGCTTGCAATCAGAAGAAGTATAAACTAAACCATGGTACATTTAATAAGTATCTTATATTGGCGGTAGCATCAATAACCTATTGCTGAATAAGAAGCCACCTCAAATCTTAGTGCCTTAAAACAGCAATCATTAATTACTGCTCACAAGACTCCATGACATTGTCCAGAAAGTCCTCGAGGGAAGAAGATGCTGTTGCAGGTAGCCAGAAGTCATCCCTGTGTGCCATCAGGTTAGTAAATGCTAAGGAGGAGTTACAGGACAGTACAGGGAGCATTGATAACTCAAGGTATTGATGACCAGTAACTTCTTTTCAGTGAGTATCTTTTAGATGACTTCTAGAGAGAATATCAGCACAGGACAACTAGAGAAATAAGAAACAACAGAAAAATAAATTAGTTGCAGAGTAAGATGAAAATGTGTGTTAAGGATTCAGAAAGGCTCCTGCAGATGGCTCTGTGAGGGAACACTGGGCGGTTCCCAGGCACAGACACCTTGGCGGCTGTGGCTCATTTTTATGACAGAAAGCAAAAGGGAAGCCTCAACCTCGGACTCTCCAATACCTTCTGGAGGCTGCTTCCTATGAAGCTCACAGACAACCAATGCCGGAAGTTGGATATCACTCCACTTGACAATAACTACTAAGTATGTATGTATGTATGTATGTATGTATATATGTATATATGTATATATGTATATATGTATGTATGTATGTATGTATTTTCAGGTTTCTTTGTCACATCAAGTGTTAACTTCCCCTGAGTTAATAACTTCAGTGTACCGCTCATTCAGTATTATTTTCTATCTTCTTAAAAGTAATTAAATTGTGAAACTACTCAAGAGTTGTTAAAACCACTAGTAAAAACATTCTCAAACTAGAAACATGCAACCGTTTTATTTCCTAGGCACTCTATAACAGTAAAACGGATACTAATAATTATTGGTTCATTAAATAGCTCTAAAATAGTTATCAAGAAAAAAAAATAGAAGAAATATGTTCTAAAGGGCATTAAGCCGAAAGTCCAATTTTCTAAATGTTCCTTTCAGAGGAAAAACAGGAAGTGTTTGCAATGGACACAGCAGGATGCAAAGTTTTACAGAATCGTTCTCTCTATTAAAGAAACAATCCAACTAAGTGGTCCTAATAAAGCAGGAGGCCAGGCAGGTTGTATCCAATTTAGGACCTGGATTTGTAAGCCTCTGGACCTGTACAGGAAGGAGTTTACATTCTGCTTGCTTGTCTTATTTCACAGATAAAAGAAAATTCCCAAGGCTGCCAAAGAAGTCACAGGTAATACTGCATCCAGTGTTGCATTCTGCTTCACCAGGTATCCTTCTGGATGGCTTTAGAATCTCCAATTTTATTGAGAAATGATGGCAGTGACATTAGCTACTTGGTGTTCAATATGCAGTTAACGCCTCCAAGAAGAATTTGCATTTGCATCTTCAAAAATCAAGAAGATTATAGGTACTAAGGTGCACAGCATAGTTCTAGAACTTATCCATCCAGTATAACCAAAACACAACACCCATGGAACAACTCTGCACTTTCCCACAAAATCAAAGGGACACAAGGAAGCTTTGGGAGGTGGTGGATATACCTATTCCGTTGTTTGTGGTGATGACATCACAAGTAATTTCTTATGTGCAAGCTCATCAAATTGTACACATTAAATATGTGCAGTTCTTTGTGGATCAATTATACTTCAATGAAGCCTTTTTTAAAAGTTAACATAACAAATATATTATTACAGAAAGAATAATTCATTCCTTATTGAGTAAACAAACAAACAAAAGAGTTGAGAGTCCCATAAGTGCCTCTCACTGTTCCTGATAAAATAAATGTTGTTAAAACAGGTTTTGCTCCTGCCTCCGTGACTCAGAATATTTTCTCTATAGTTAGAAAATTAAGGTAGGCAATGTTGATCTCTAAGCATTATTTCATCTGGCACTTTGTTCACCGTCTCTGAGAAGTTGAAGTCAAAATTACTGTTCTTTCAATTCTTACTTAGACTCAACCTCGTAAAGGCCTTTCTTGCTACAACATTAGAAGCAATCATTGACTCATTGAAAGTTGACATCTATCGATTTCATGTATTACTAGTCTTTCTTCAGTCTGTGTTGCTTTTCCAGGTAAAGAATCTCCTAAATGGCAGATAACATGCACGACAGGGATAGGATTTTACAGGATTGGGTACTCTTCCTTTGCTTGTTTTGTTTGTTTTTATGTCACACTCATGGAGGCCTGAGTTTAAATTTAATCTCCAAGATTTACCCCATATATGAGTGTTAGGCAATGACTTTTTTCTTAAGTCTCAGCTTTTTCCATCTGTAAAATAGAGATTAGAATTTCACACAATCCATGATTTTTTTAAGTATAAAATGAGATTATACTTATACAGTGATTTAAAAAAGTATCTGGCACATGAAAGCCATTCAAAGAAGAGTAGATGTTTGTATTAACTTGATAATCCGTAGTAATTATCAAGCACAGCCACACTGAATTATATATGGAGTGATCATAAGAATCTATCATAAAATATTTAGGATGTACCTTGGAATATATTTTAGAAAAATCGTAATACCATTAGTGGTAATTGCTTATTTATTTAAAGATTTTTTTTCATTGATTTATTTTTAAGAGAGTGAGAGAGGAAAGAGAAGGGAAATAGAGAGAGGAAAAAAAATCCATGTGAGAGCATAACTTTTTAGCTGCCTCCTGTACACCCCCTAGGGGGGGATAAAGCCTTCAACCCAGGCATATGTTCCTACCAGGATTGGAACCAGCAACCCTTTGGTGCACGGGACAAAGCTCAATGAGCAGCCACACTGGCCAGACAGTGATACTTTTAGTGCTGAGAAATACGTCTGTCTGTCACCAGTGCGTGAATGTTTAAAGACTAATATACATTTGCTGCTAGGACCCTAATCTTTACATCTTCTCTCCACTGTGTCATTGAAACCCCATCCATACCGCACTGGGCCAATTCTAGACCAGACGCTATAGTATCTTGATTCCTCCAAAAGCTTCACTCGCACTGTTCTCCTCATCCTCTCTGCCCTTCTCTCCTATTCACTTACTGAAGCTCATTCAAATCCTACTTTCCTTCTGTTTCCCTTACTCTGAAGGAGACCCTCCCAGTGAGAATTCTTAAATTCTCACTTTATATCGACATAGGATATTTTCATATTTGCCTTATATTAGGTAGTACTTAATCTTGAACTCATAGAGAAGAAGGGGCAGTGTCGTATTGGCCCTGTTTCCCATATTAAACAACACAGTGTATTTACCCACATGGATCAAAAAAAAAAAAATAGAATGGGTACCCAGTTCATAAAGGTGTCAGAGAATGCAGCCACTGTGGCATTTATCAGCTGGCATTCATTAGCGTTTAAACTGCAGAAGAAAAGGGAATATCTGTGTTAGCATCACTGTCATGTGGTTTCTTTCCAGAATTGCTTGCCTGCTTTGTGGCAGCTCCCCATGGCCTCCTGTTCATGTTGCTGATACAATATACACACAGATTAATTTCTGCAGGGTGATTTGGAGCTCTATTAGATTGTTTTTGATGACTAAACTAACATAACTTGGAAGACCTTTTTATTGAATTCCTCAGAGTCAGAAGAGTTGCCAAGGGGATTTTTGTATGAGAGCCAGGGCTTTTTATTGTGAGTGGTGATTTCTCACATGGTCTAGTGAGAGAAGTCCTTTCATTTTTGCTTTGTAAAAGCCACTGCACAACAAAATGAGGAGATGGGACGTTGAAATATTTCTCTGGATATTTATTTTGTAGGATATGTTCAGTGGCGTATGTCAAATACCTACTATGAGTGAGGTACTATGCTGTCACCATCCATTTGTAATTTCATATCACCCTCATACCAACCATAAAAAATAAATAAGTAAACCAACCATAGAGAAGAAAGCCACTTAAGTGATTTGGAGAGCGTATGTCAGATTCCAAAGCCTATGCTTTGAGCTATAGGTCAGATTTCCTAAGATGAGGTTTTGGAATGTTGTCAATGGTAAGATTTGACCAAGGTTATTTAAAAAAAAATAGCGTGGAATCGGTTGTCTATTTAAGAATTTTTTTTTTTTTGGTAGTGGACTTATTTTCTTCTTAAGTAAATATTTAGTTCCCAATTTGGAACAAATGTATTATGTATTATCACATAAATATAAAGATGATAATCAGCCAAGTCCTGCCATGAGAACTAACTAAAGGCAACGCTTGCACTGTGTTTCAATAGGCACAACTTTCAGCTATAATCCTTATGAAATAACACTGGTGCCCCAACAACACAGATCAAATGCCAATTTCCATGGTACATTAACTGGGAGCAGTTGCGAAAAAATTAGTTCTTGAGTCCACAAATCACTCCATGAATAAATGGGCATCGTGAGCAGTGAGCAGTCACAAAACTTCTTTCAAAGATTGGTCAATCAATACACAACCACTCCCACGTCAAACACAGAAAACAAAGCACGTAGTCACATTACTTCATTGTCTCCCTATGATGGACCCATGTGATGTTTTACAAAATTGGGCCATAAAAAGAGAATTAGCCAGCAGGGAAGGATGTATATAAAGGAAACAAGTGATGACAATGGAAATAACACTGGAAGTGAATGGAACATGTGAAAGGGTGACAGAGAAGCTAACCGCCTCATGAGAGGAAGCAATGAGTAGCATGCACACAACATGACAGAAGCATTTACCACACTGTACAGATAATTTGTGGGATTTGGGCTGAACACACTTGAAGTTATAGAATAAAGGACTGACCTTGGGAATATTAACACTGTCACTGTTCAAGAGACTCTGGGTATGCAGCATAGGAATTTAGTGAAAAAGAAAAAGTTATTGACATAAGTAAGAAAAAATATCAAGATGACCCTGAGGAAAGGCACTGGTAAAAATTTTCTATTAAAGGAACTCTTGTCTGACTCATGTAGTTCAGCAGTTGAGTATCTACCCAGGAACCAAGAGGCCACTGGTTCCTTTCTCGGTCAGGGCACATGCCTGGGTTTCAGGCTCGATCCCCAGCAGGGGGCATGCAGGAGGCAGCTAATCAATGATGTTTCCCTCTCATTGATGTTTCCATCTCTATCCCTCTTCTGCCTTCTCTCTCTAAAAAAAATCAATTAAAAAACATATTTAAAGGAACTCTCTGAGATATGTCATGACAATGAAAGTATAAAAGATAAAGTGCTGAAAGATGATCCAAACATAGCTTTAGAATACACTCCATATGGCGAGTTATATGATAAGAGAAAAGCAAGCACTGTGCAAACTATTTCTGATAAATTTTTTACCATGCAATAAAATATTTAAATGAAAACATTTTTATTGTTTTACTTACAGAACACTAAATAAACTTCACATTTACTATTTTATTTTTATTTCCCCACACATCTATAACTGACAGCGAGAGTTTTGAAAGGTTTAAGGAAAAATATTTAAAGATTACAGAACAATCATAATTTTTCCAATTAATTTTTAAGATCACTTTATACTTTCTACTTACCTGGATATTTGTATGATTCTATACTACTATGCAAAGTGAGGGCTGTCTTACTAGTTTTTGTAGATATTTTTGTGTATATTTTTTTCTCTTTTCTTCCCATGTAACATTTGGGAGCCATTGTTGCTAGACAATTTAACTCCAGAGAAAATTTATAAGGAGGCTGTTCAACTACAATAATCTATTGGCATCAAAAACAACTTGTCTCTTATAGTTACAAAGCATCTATTTACCCAATCCAAGAACCTGAATATGGTAGTCTCCCTTATTCACTGAAAATTTGTTCTAAGACTCCCAGTGGATGCCTGAAACCACAGGTAGTACCAAAACCTATGTATTCTATAATTTTACTATACATACCAATGGCAAAATTCAATTTATAAATTATATACACATAGAAACCCATACCTGAAACCTATGTGATCATGTTGACCAATATCACCCCAATAAATTTAATTAAAATTATGTACAGTAAGAGCATAATAATTACTAATTTAGAAAAATTACCTACAGATATAAAAGTAAAACATGCAAATTAACCATCACTCTGTCACTTCACCACTCCACTACACCCACCAGGCAGTCAGGAGCCAGTATGCAAATTAACCCAACTAAGATGACAGCAGCTAAGAAGTTGGAGCGAGCAGGAGGCTTGGGTTGCCCCCAGCAATGGAGGAAGCCAAGATTCCCTCCTGCCCTGGCTGGCCCTGAGCTCCACTCAATGCTACAAAGTTTCAATTATAGAAGATAAATAAATCCCAGATACCTGCTTCCAGCCAGGGGCGCTGGAAAAAAAAAAATAAAGGATTGGCTGGGA
Organism: Murina feae; assembly: GCA_004026665.1. Lineage (NCBI taxonomy): Eukaryota > Metazoa > Chordata > Mammalia > Chiroptera > Vespertilionidae > Murina > Murina feae. The sequence continues at coordinate 3,691 of PVJC01004580.1, read as the reverse complement.
GCTTGGGTCGCCAGGGCACATGGCCAACCTGAAAACAGCCCTCAGCCCCTCACCAAGGTTGGATAAGCATGCTGTGGGACCTCCACCCTGATCGGGGACTCCTTCAGGGCAAACCAGCCAGCCCCTACCCATGCACCAGGCCTCTATCCTATATAATAAAAGGGTAATATGCAAATTGACCCTAACAGCAGAATGACTGCGAATGACTGGTCATTATGACACACACTGAAAACCATGGGCAGATGCTCAATGCAGGAGCTGCCCCCTGGTGGTCAGTATGCTCCCACAGGGGGAGCTCTGCTCAGCCACAAGCCAGGCTGCCAGCTACCAGCACAGTGGTGATGGTGGGATCCTCTCCCACCTCCTCAGCAGCACTAAGGATGTCTGACTGTAGCTTAGGCCTGCTCCCTGCTGGCAAGTGGACATCTCCCAAGGGCTCCTGGTCTATTAGAGGGATGTCTGACTGCCTGCTTAGGCCAGATGGTCCGATCCCCCAGGGAGTGGGCCTAAGCCATTAGGTGGACATCCCCCGAGGGGTCCAGACTGTGAGGGGGCACTGGCTGGGCTGAAGGACCCCCCTGAGTGCACAAATTTTTGTGCACCAGGCCTCTAGTAACAATATAATAAAAGTTATGTGAATGTCCTATCTCTCTCTCTCTCTCTCTCTCTCTCTCTCTCTCTCTTTCTCTTTCTCACATACCTTATTGTACTGTATGTACAGGGTGAATATGCTGACAAAAGGAAGATTAACAAACGTCTGGAATGGGATGAAGCAGGACAGTGTGAGATTTCACTGTGTTACTCAGGATAGCTCACAACTTAAAACTTATGAATTCTTTATTACTTTATATTTCTTTCTAATGTTTTCAGACCACAGTTGACCATGGGTAACTGAAACCACAAAAAGTGAAAATGCAGATAAGGGAGGATACATATATAGCCACACTTTATCACATGGCAAGTAACTTACTCATGAGGAATAACTGAGCATACACTGAACCAATGCATACATTTGTTCTGTATACCTATAATTAGCAGACACTCCACTCGGCTCTACCTTATAGTGTAACAACCATATTAACTACATTTCTATCTTATGTTAATTGTAACTCAGTGATGAGTTGCAGTTCCCTGATTGCTATAAAATCATGCATGTTATATATTTCAACCTGTATTTATACATTAAGCCATTGCCCTATTTTCAAGTTTGGTGCCCTAACCTTTCTTTTGGCCCTTGAAGAGTTTGCAAGCTTTTGTTTTTCTTTATGTTTAATGGCTAAAAATGACTCTCAGGTAACTTAAAATGATGTGATCTCATGATTAATGGACACTTACTTTTATCCAAGAAGATCTAATCTGTGCTGACACGGTTTTAATCTGTGGCTACAGAACACAGGCTTTGGCTTAAATGCTCTAGATACAGCTCTCTGGTACTCTGATTGTAAGAGTGATTAACAGCTATGTTTTCTCCACCCTGAGAAACTACAAGTAGATTTCTCTATTGTCCAAATGCCACATGACCTTTCTTGCGCAAAGCCACTGAACAAAGACTAGTGATGTTAGTAAGTGATGTTAATATTTTGCTTTGCTCACTAAATATTACTAAACAAGTTTTTATGCTTTATTTATTTTTAATTTTTAAAAATATATATTTTTATTTATTTCAGAGAGGGAGAAGGGGAGGGAGGGAGGAAGGGAGAGAGAGAAAAATATCAGTGATGAGAGAATTATTGATTGCCTGCCTCCTGCAACCCCTCCCCCTCTTTTCCCTACCTACTGGTGATTGAGCTCACAACCTGGGCAAGTACCCTGACCTGGAATTGAAGTGTGACCTCCTCGTTCATAGGTCATTGCTCAACCACTGAGCCATGCCAGCTGGACTAGGCATTTATTTTTAAAAGAAACATTCTTTAATGCAGATATTGTCCTGGATCCATTTCATGACATTACCTGGGTACACTGTAGTTTGTTCCTTGATGAAGATTTAGGTTGATTCTGATGTTAGCAAATTCAAACACAGCAGAAAACATTTATCTTCAAATCTATGTTCCTATTTCATCTTATTTTCTAAGTGTGATATTTCTAAGTTAAAAAATCATAAGAATACTTAAGAATTTGTATATATATATATATATATATATATATATATATATATATATATACACACACACACACACACACACACACACACACACACTATTAGAATATTTTGTGGTAGGATATTTTTTAATAACTTAGGTTTTGAAAAATCTATGGGTAATTTATACAAATAGAATCTTGATCCCTCAGCTCATAATGGCTAAGAGTTCACAAAACTGACCTGGTAGGATTTCTTTCTTTTTCTTTCAGCCTGCACAGGGAATGGTAAGCATGGGCAGTAAAAGAAAGTTCGATTTCATATTTCTGTCTGATAAAAGATTATTTCAAGCCATCATACTATGGTATTCACTGAATTAAAGGCAGCACTCACACTTATATGAGATGTAGTTGACAATATCTGTTACGGCATTTTTAGTCTCAAATTCAAAAGAAAGAATATAATGTTTTCTTATTCACCTTTATTACTTGAGGATATGTACAAAGATTAATTGTAGATTAAAATTTCCTAAATAGTGTCCTAACTAGTTTATCTGCTCATCATTAATGTACACTCTATATAGATGCTAGGTCCAAGAAGCACCTATATGTTACTAATAAACTATTGCTCCACTCACTGGGCTGAGGATCAATCTATAAAAGGCTAATATGCAAAGTGTTCCTCGGGAGTTCCAAGGGGAGATTGGGATTTCAATCGCTCGCTATAACGTGCACTGACCACCAGGGGGCAGATGCTACAACCACAACCGGTAGGTTAGCTTGCTTCTGGGGTCCAGCCAATCAGGACTGAGTGAGAAGGGCCAGATACACCCTGGAGCCCTCCATGGTCCCTCCCAAGCCTGACTGTGCACCGTTGGCGTCCTTCTGCCTGGCCTGCACTCTCTAGCAATCTGGGACACCTAGGGGGATGTCAGAGAGCCGGTTTCAGCCCAATACCTCAGGCCACTCCCCTTGGGAGGGCACCAGATGCTGGCCAGTGCTGTTGAGGCAGCACGAGCCTCTCTGAATCAGACTGATTGAGCGTGAGCCTGTGGCACACACAGTGGGGCTGGGATGCGTGGGAGTTCCAGGTAGGAGTTGTAGTCAGTGTTGAACTGCAGGTTTCAGCCAGATCTCTGCAGGCCAGGCAGAGGGACCCCATCCATGCACGAATTTGTGCACCAGACCTCTAGTATTTTTATAAAAGAGGGAAATCTTGCATAAATTTAAACAAGTATATTCTCAGACCTGCTCACAATGACATACCTTTTATCTGAGTGATTTACTGAAACATCTGGGTCACCTCTTGACCTCTATTTTTCTTCTTTTAGTCCTTTTCCCAATTAAAAAAATTACTGAATATTGTGTATGAAAATTGAAGAGGCTCTGTCACATTTGTCTTATCTTATAGAAGAACAATATATTTATATACTTATAGGAGTTGAGCTTTCAGCTAATTCAAAGCTGGGTGTCAGAATTTCAAAGATGGGTCTAGTTCATACTTTCCATAACTTGTACTTAAGTAGTTCAGTGTCACACCTGAGTGTCTGGGGTGTTTATCAGGTCTCCTCATCCTTAGTGGGCTCTGAATTCCTTTTATATTTTCCCAATAGCA